>RCUC01094785.1:0-16942 GCA_003697995.1 Taxidea taxus jeffersonii | reverse complement strand
CCCTTCCCTTCCCAGAATCTCTCGTGGGAGCGCGCCCGAGACAAGTCAACCGAAACCGTGGGCGACCCACCCCGCCTCGTCCTCGGCCGCCCCGCCGCCCGGCCGCGCCTCGCCTCACGCTCTACGGGGGAGGCGGGACCAATCAGCGAGCGACGTCTCCCTTCCGATTCGAGGCCCCCGACGCGCGGCTCACACCCCGAGCACCGCGCGCGCTCATTGGCTGCGCGCGCCGCCGGTCCGGCCGGGAGGGCGGGGCGGCCGAAGGGAAAGGAGGTGGGGAGGTACTGGTCCGCGACTCTCCGAGCCCCGCTCGCGCCCCGGCCCTTCCCGGGCGCTCGGCCTCCTTCCTTCCCTCCTCCGCTCGCCCAGTCTTCCGTGCGCGCCGAGCGCTGCGCTCGGCCGGCGTGCCTCGCGCCGTAACGGGCGGCCGGGGGCGCCAATCAGCGGGCGGCAGGGTGCCAGCCCCGGGGCTGCGCCGGCGAATCGGCGGGGCTCGCGGCCCGGGGTGGGAGGCGGGTCTACTGCGCGGCCGCGGCGGCGGCGGCGGAGCAGCTCCCAGCCAGCAGCCTGCGAGCGCCGAGCGAGCCGCCCGGAGGTGGGTGCGCCGCGCCGCTGCGGCCAGCGGCGGAGGGCGCAGGGCGGAAGCGGAGGTGGGCCGGCGGGCGCGGCTGGGGAGCGCTCGGCCGTCCGGGCGGCCCGGGGGAGGGGGGTGGGATGCGGGCGGGCGCGCGCCTGAGGGGGGAAGGAGGAGGGGCGGCGGCGGCGGGACGCGCGTCCCCACCCCCTCCCTCCCGCGGGCGGTGGCCGAGCCCGCGCCCCCTCCCCGCGCGCCGGGCCGCGGGTAGAGCAGTGGCTGGGGGGGCGGGGCGGGGCGGGCCGGGCGGCCGCGGGAGTGTTTTCAGTTCCGCCTCCAATCGCCCCTTCCCCTCTCCCTTCCCAGCCCCTCATCCCGTTCGGAAGAGGAAGGAACAAAAGGTCCCGGACCCCCGGCTCTGACGGGGCGGGACCCGGAGCCTCCGTGCAGGTAAAGCGGCGGCGCCCGTCGGGCCCTCGGGGCTAGGGGTGTGTTTGCGTCCGGCTCGGGTCGGCGAGGCTCGCCGCGTCACATGGCCACGGGGGTCGGGGGCTGGGGGCTGGGGTGTGGCGGGGTCGGGGCGCTGGGGTGCGGGGCCGGGCGGGCGGGCAGGGAAGGGAAGGGGTCGGCGCCCGAGCTGCCCGGCCCGGAGCGGGGGCCGGCCGTGGCCCGTCCTCTCCCGGGCGAACACGCTGAGTAGTTTGTGGTTCTGATTTTCAAAGCCGGAGGGACCGAGCTCTTGTTTCGGGAGTTGTTGGCAAGCCGTGTTAGGAGCGTGCGATACTTAGCTTCCACTTTGTGTGTGTGTGTGTGTCCTGTAACCTTTGTTAACCATTCTGGTCCCGGGGCCTGAATTGCTTGTGTGTACTCTCACGCAGGCACGCACACGGCTGATAAACTCAGTCGAGAGCCTTCTGCACTCACTTGTGAAAGTTGCTCTGGGAGTGGAGCCTATTAGTTTTTGTCACACGCCTTTAGAAAGCACGCTAATTGATTTCACGTATTCCAGACTTGGTTTACACATTTGCAACTTTAATTGTTTTGTTCTCTCTTGGGGGATGCCGTCCTTGGGGTTGGGTACTTTGGCCTTTTACTTACTTAACCTTTCTGTGGTTATGGTTTCCTTTTGATCCTAAACAAAAGAAAAACAATACCTAGGTTGGTTTTGTTGTTCCTTCCTCTTGACCCCTTAAAAGCTAAGTACTACCGGTTTGTTGTCAATGAAACCTTCATTTAAAAAAGCATCTCCAGGTAAGACGAGTTTGAAGGCAGCATTTCCCATCAGAATCGTGCCTTGTTTGTTACACTTTGGAGTGTCCTAAATTTTGTTCTTAGACTTCTGAAGTACACACGTAAAGTAATTGTTAATGAATAAATAAATGGTCAGGCAAAGCTACTTGGAGTAATTTCATCTTTCAAAAGTGCTCCCAGAAATTTGAATTAATTTCATAATTCTTAATAATTCTGTAATCTCCGTTTATTTTCGTTTGTTCTCTGATTTTATATGAATTGAACTGTACTGTACTTGTGATGTAAGGATGTTTTTCCTTGAGCCGAATAAGAATAAATTTGCTCTTACTCTGAAAGTGCATTTGCTACTATTCTAGTTTTGACCCCCTTTAAAAAGTTTTCCTTAGAAGTTTAAGTTAAATAGTTAAATGAAGTTTGAGGAGTTTTAATGTAAATAAGGAGATAAGTGAAGCAAATGTAACATAGATGGACGAAATAATGTAAAATAGAGTTGATAAATGTATCCTAGTTTGAGGATTTTTTCATCTGCCTTAAAAAAAAAACCACACAGGATGTTGTGGAATTTTTTCTCAATCAGAAGGTCATTTAGCAAACATTTATACTAAACTCAGAAAGTAACACTGATTTTCACTGATTTTATTTTTAAAGTTCCTTGATTTTTGCCATAAAATTAGTTGTGGTAGTAAATAAGAATATTTTTAGTCCAAGTGCACACTTAGTATTCTTAAATGTTAAAATTGAGTTTAAAGTAGTTCATTGGCAAATTTTTATTAATGTGATTTGAAACATCCATTTCTGGGCTTGTTGAGGAAGAAATGGCTCTTAGAACTTCCCTTTTGTACTTCGTAGTTACACCTTCTAAAGTGATTTCACATTGTAGGTGTTCAGCAAAAGTTTGTTTTTTCATGGTTGAAACTTACCTGTGCCTAGTCCTAAGTGATCAAATCTCTACACAGTCTGTAAGGTTCATGTAATAATAGTCTTGTAAGAAACCATGCAGGGTAATTTCCTGTTGTTTGTGGCTTGTCAGGCCTGGTATGTGTTTTAACTAAGTAGGAATTTGGGGATGGTTTTGTGTATTTCGGCAGTCATTCTTTTTAATAGGAACAAAGGTGGTTTCTACTTCAGGATGGCAAAAGGTCCTTTTCTTATTTTCATATCGTAAATATTAGAATCCTATTGCTGTGATCTTGTTACTTCACGTTGGGGGAGATACGTGAGTGAAAAAACGGTTGAGCTGCATCATCTGATCAAAGACCCATTACATTTTTACATTTAGCAAATATTTTCTGTTTTGGCTTTTATAAGTGTCTGAAAGCTCTCTTTATTCTTATTTGGTTTTTATTCTGTTGGCTTTGTGCTTTAGGACTCCAAAGGCCTTGTTTTGTAGCAGCTTTTTATACAGGTGTTTTTGTAATGCATATAAAAGCTGTATTTAGTGCAGTCTGGCAGATGGGGGCTTATTCATGTTCTTGGGACAAGAGTCATTTTTAGAGGATGGAGAGGGGCATGTCTTAGATACTTTGTCTTCTGATGGGAGGAGAAGAATGGTTTTTAAGCTTTTAGTTTTTGTAAGATGAAAGCTGTTTTCCATCAAGTATTGCAAGGGTATGTCAGAAATGAGAAATCCAAAGATTTCAAAAGCAATTCAGGAGAGGTTATACTATTTATTCAACAAAATAACTTGTATTTATTGAACAAGTAGCATTTATTCATTTACTCGACAAATAAAATAGTCTTTGCTGTGTCAGGCCCTGGACTCAGCAATAAAAGATCTAACAAGAAACAAGTATGCCCCTGTTCCTTAATGGAAGTAGAGAAGTGGAAACTCTTCCTATCTCCTGCCTGTCCTCCAGTCTTTCGAAAAATCATGTTATTGTACAAATTGAGGGAGCTTGTGATGTATTACTGAGCCAGTTCCCAAAGTATGCTTATATTGCTTTCTGTCAAATGTAGAGGACATCACCAGGGAAGATGTCAAGTGTTAACTCATAGTGTCACTGGGAACAGTCTCTATTGGGGGGGGTGGGTGAGGGGAACTTGTCACCGGTTTTGCATGATCTGTACAAACTGAGGATATGGCCAGTGTTACAGAAACAAACTTGTTGCTGAACAGATGAAGACATATAGAGCTCTAATGTTAACTTGCCTCAGTTTGATTATCCTTTGCCTTTTACTTCTAGAAACTGGCTGGAGAAAGAAAGCACATCTGCATCAGACAGGTTCCATTGAAAGAATTGGAAATAAAGTGCAAAGATACTGAGCTACATCGAGAAAAAGGATTGAGCTACAATCTCATGTAGTGGAACCGCCTTGGGTTGTGGGGTCGGAACAACCTAGGCTGGTGGTTGGTTTCTCAGTTACAGTGTTGGGCAAATTGCTTAACTCATGAGACTTGGTTTTCTGACTGAAAACAGAGGTAATGACAACTGCCTCTTCCATTATTTTAAGGACTAAATGATTGTGATTGAAATACCTTGAACATTTCCTCAGACATAGGGTCCTTCCAGATGATCTCTTGCTCTCTTCTCTTTGTAGCTTTCAGTTGTTTTCTTTCTGATCCAGATGATTTGCCTACACTCTTATTCTTGACCTATTATAAAATGCATTTGAGAACCAGACACTAAGCAAAAAGGACTAGGGTAGCTGTCAATGGTCCTAAGTCCACACCTGACGTTCTAGTCACAGGAGACCCATTGAGACCCGTCAGTAGAACCCGTTTGCATATATTTCAGATGTTTCTAACGAAGTTATCTAGCTTCTAAGCCCACAGCAGATTAAAAAGAAGTAGATTGTGGGTAATGTGGGAGGTTAAGGGGAGTGTAGTGGCGGGTGGGGAAGGAGGATGGGGAACTGTTAGCCTACTGTCTGTTGTAAGAAAAAACAGATAACAGCCTGGTGAGGATAATAGAGATAATCTACAAGACACAAAACAAATATTCAGAGCCTAACTAGCATGTCTGGGACCATTCAGTGCAGGACCAGACCTGAAAGCCGAGTAATGAATGTTCATGAATTAGCTTAAACCATGTTTGGGAAAATCTTTTTTTTTTTTAAGATTTTATTTATTTATTTGACAGAGATCACAAGTAAGCAGAGAGGCAGGCAGAGAGAGAGGAGGAAGCAGGCTCCCTGCGGAGCAGAGCCCAATGCAGGGCTCAACCCCAGGACCCTGGGATCATGACCTGAGCCGAAGGCAGAGGCTTTAACCCACTGAGCCACCCAGGTGCCCCTGGGAAAATCTTTTTAAGAGTGCAGTAATCTACATAATATACTTTAGATTGTCATTCAGGATGATTAGCAAATGTTCCTAAGGGGGTAAAACGTTATACGCTATCAAGTGACTTATTTTGTGAAAGATCCACAGTACCTACTATGACCAATGGTTTTCATTTGTTTTGCCGTTTAGAGCAGCACCATGATTCCAGGCTGGGAAGGCCTTCCTTTTAGGCCAGTAGTAAAGAAAGGTGATCTAAAGGTATAGCACTCTATGCCTCCCCACCCCCCGCCTTTTCTTCAGAGTAAGTCATTCTTTGCCAGTCTGCAGGGGTGTGTAAAATGTTTTACTCCAGCTTTAAAACAGAGTGTGCTAGAGATTTCAAGGACAACACGTGTGGATGGTTGGCTAGTCTGTCTGCTGAGGGCTTCTTGAAGCTTCTTGTGTGACTTTGATCCAGTATTAGCCTTAATAATTTTTTTGGATAATTCTCCCTCCTACCTCTGAATTACTTTCTAAATCATCTACTCTATTAAATACTAATTGGTGACCTATACATAGCCTTTGCTATTTTTTAAAGTTTTTTTTTTTCACAAGTAGTACGAAAGTAATTCAGTTTCATTTAAAAATGCAATTTGAGGCTTATTACTTGTTTCTGATCAATTTTGATCTTTATTCCAGATTGTTAAAATTGTGATATATTCAATTAGGACATATTTCAGTGCTGATTCTTGATAGACATATCAAGGATAGCTCTCAGCTTCAATTTCAGTAATTTCATGTGAGAAGAATATAAATATGCCTCGCTAGTTGAATTTAGACACTGCCTCTGATTTGGCCACATAGCCAGAAACATTAGGGTAATTCTCTGATTTACATAGTTGTCTTACATTCTAGAGTGGACGGGTTCCTCTTAATGCATCTGAGCCAGGTGGAACTGGTGACTGGTAATTTAGATCTGTCTTTAGTTGGTGCTCACAAGAAAACAGAAACCCTGAAGTCAGTGGTTTTAATCCCATTAAAATTTGTGAGTTTATTATGAAAAGGTCACTGATTCTCCTGGGTAGTTCTGTACTGTTTGAAAATTTGGAATTACTTTGTCCTCAAGACGAAAGCAATGGAAAGTGAGTGTGGATCTTAGTCACTGTCTGTTCAGTCCACAGGTCCAGTTTGCAGCTGAAGACCTGCAGTTCCTTTAATCTGGTGTCCTACTCCTAACTTTTTAGGGGGAGGGCCTAGTTTCAGGCTTAATGTATTCATTTAGTAAGGAAGAATAATCATGGGGGGGGCAATGGAAGTCCATCACGTTCATTATCTTGAGTCTTTTAATTCAAAGAAGACTGGATCTGAGGAAATAACATGGGAAATCTGTGATCTTGTAATTTGCCCGTGTTTAAGGTAAAGTACATTTTCTTAGGCAGCTTCAGCTCTTCCAACAATTCTATAAAGAGATAATGGCTAAGCTTTTGTAAATATGAGGGAAATGTTCTATCTTAATCCCATCCTTCATAACAAAATGTGGGGCAGTGAATCTAATTTGCAAAGTTCACAGAATAAACTGATAAATGCTACAATGGGAGCTGGGCCCATGAGCTTTCTCCCTTGATTTGAATGAACTATGGAAACTTTTTTGTTGAGTAGAGATGTTCTATCTGTGGCAGTGAATGCAAATTTTCCGTGTTTAGACCAACCTTTTACTTCCTAGACAGGTGGTTAGGGTGTTGTTCATGTAAACCCGCCAATTAAACTTTTATTTATAAAATGTTTTAAGTATCAGGACGGTCTAGCTTTGGCCTGAGGTTTGTACGTTGGTGATTTCTGCTAACCCCATAGTTTTCAGACTGAAAGCACACAAACACCCATGCACACAATGACCAGAAGGCTTTTGCAAAAAACAAATAAACAACAACAACAAAAAATAAGACATTCTGCAGAATCTCAAGATGTAAGGGGAATGGGCAGTTGCTGAAGCCCTGCCTGCTTGGTTTTCTTTCCGGGGAAGCCTTTGGAGTTCACTGAAGAATAATAGATTGTGAAGAAAAACCTTGGCTGTAGACCCAAACTAACAGGGTAGACACTAGCCCCATGTGGCCATTTAGCACTTGAACTGTGACTACAGTAACTGAGGAAATAAATGTTAAGCTTAATTTAATAGAAAGTTCTGTGGAACAGCCTTGCTCTAGACTTGGCTTTGACTGTACTTTCACAGCCTGAGCACTGTACCCACTTGATATGGCCGTAAGTGGCTGTTTGAGCAGAAGGTCAAGACAGACTTTGGGAGTTTGAAGGGCAGTTTGAATACTGAATATTCTTGCTGAGTTAAGTCTGAGCCTGGGCCTTGTGTGGTCTCCTAATAATTGGATGCCCCCCCCCCCTTTTTTTATATCTGGGAATGATAAATCAGCATGTAATTTTATGTTTATAAACTGATTATAGACGTACAGATTCCATACAACTTGTTCAAGGTGAAAGGAATAGAACTCCAAGAACAGCAGTCCCTATGATATGTGGACTTTCACGGAACTGACGACCCACTCTCAGGGTTAAATTCAAGCTGTCATGTTAGGTTTTGAAAGTCCATGAAACTGAATATGTGAACGTTTTCTGTTTGCTTTAGTTTAAAGGCACCCATCGTTCTCCATCCTGTGGGGCCACCTTGGGGTTCCAGTGGCAGTGTCCTTCCTTACTAGCTTACAACTTTGGAAAAAAGCATAGTAACAGTGAGAATTGAGAAATCTGTTTTTCAGTTAGTTTTTTAGTGTCTTTATTTTTTTTTAATGCTTTCTGTGATCCTCATTTCTTTGACTAAAACCATTGTAAAAATCCATATCATTAGTATTTGCTTTTTTCTCTATCCTTGTGGTATTAGTTTGAACATAGATTGCCAAAAATCTAAAAGTGATTTTATACTACTTGTAGAAGGATCTTCAGGTGATCTTTGAGATAGTACCATCACATTTCAAGTGTTTTATGTTGAAATATCCAACTTGATTTTCATTTGAAATAAAAATTCATATAGGTATTTGGGGAATATTTTGTATTTTCAATTTGAAAACATTTGAAACCTACATTTGCTTTCTATATTTAATCACTTCCTTTGTTCTACACTTGAACCTCGTGAAATGTTTTTTTTGCCACTCTTTCATATTCCATTTCCTACCTCCCTTTCAGAAGTCACCAGTGAATTCTGAATAGCCAAGTTAAGCAGTGTTTTTCAGTTATACTACTGTTTTTAGTGTTTACCATTATTGACTATACTCTTTACCTAGGTTTCTTAAAATCTCACATACTGCTGAAACAGACTCAGATTAGGCCCATTCCACCTGCTATAAATATTGGATAAAATGAAGGACTTTATTTCTCTTATGTATATAGTTGATCTAGAGAGGGGGGAGGTGAGGAAAGGAAAAGAGAAGAGAGAGAGAGAAATGTTCCCAGGTACCAGAAACCTGGTAATCAGTCTGTGTTAAGGAAAAACTGGCTTTGGGGGAATTTACTAGATAAAAATCTAGTAGCTAGGGTTGGAGTTGTAATGCTAGGATTCAGGGAATTATATGTTGAGAGAGAGAGAGAGAGAGAGAGTGTGTGTGTGTGTGTGTGTGTGTGTGTAGGAACTATTCCAGTATCATTGAAACATCTGTGGCCTCTGGGAAAAACAAGCCTAATCAAACCTCTCCATGAAGGAACTAGAAAAACACTAGTCTTTGTAGATGGACCTGTATATCCCATGAAGGCCAAGCATGATTGGATAAAAAGCAGATACTGGCAAATGTGGAATGATGGGCTTTTAAAATAGGTAATACACAATTGTCAAAATTCAAAAGGTACAGAAGGACATACGGTAAAAAGTCTGTGCCAGGGTGCCCCTTGCCCCACCCAGTTGCCTCTCCAAAGGCTAGTAGCATTACTAGGTTTTTGTGTAATGCTCCAGAAGCTTTGTGGATATATGAGCAACTTTGTACATATAGTACCTTTTAGTACAAATGGTCGTATATTTTATGTAATAGTGCATCTTGTAGATTAGCCCACATCAGTACATAATAAGTACCTTTTTACTTTGGTTTTATAATATTCTCTGTGTGGGTGCCTGTAATATATTTGACTGGTTGTCCATTGGTGGACATTTAGGTTATTTCCAGTCTTGTGGTGTTAAAAACAGTGTCGCAACAAGTAAACTTTGTTTATTCATCATTCTATACGTGCATGAGGTAGATTTCTAGAAGCAGGTTAATAAATGCATATTTATTTTATTTATGTTTTGTTTGTACATTTATTAATAAATGTGTGTTTATTTTAGGGAATGTACTTTATTTCTTTTTTTTAAGGAGGTAGTGCATGCACATGGTGCAAAATTTAAAAGGAACAAAATAGTGAATAATGAAAAGTAAGTCTCCCTTAGATCTACCTCCTGCTTTCCCGTTCCACCTTCCAGAAATGGGATCACCATTAGTGAGCCTCTTTTCCTGTGTATCTTTCTAGAGCTGCTCTAATGTGGCCAGTAGCCACATGTGGCCATTGAATACTTGAAATATAGCTAGTCAGAGCTGAGATGGCCTGTGAGTGTAAATACACAAGCGATTTATAACAGTACAAAAAATAGAATGTATTTTAATTTTTAATGCCAATTGCACATTGAAAGAATATTTTGGATATATTTTGGCATAAATTAAATTATTTAACTGCTTAATACTTTTACTTCAGTTTTTTAATGTGGCTAGTAGAAAATTTACAGTTGAGTGTGTGGATGGCATCCTATTTCTGTTGGGCAGCACTGGCCTAAAGAAATTCCATGTGGATACAAACATGTAGGAATATATGAGGATTTCTCTTCTCAGGCAGGTGTTTTTTTCTTTTGCATTATAGTCTGTGGGAGCAGAAGTCTCTCGCTAAGATGATAGTTAAAAGAGACATATCAGGCAGTTAGTTCTTCATGGTCTCATTTACTCTTACCCGTTCACCATGATCACTCATGGGTCTCATCAATGAAACACATGCTTCCATTGACTTTTATGATGTTTGTGCACTGTGGAGAAAAGCCAGACATTATTCTTGGCTCTATGTTTTTGAACCTACTCTAATTTGCAGTGATTGCCTCTACACCTAGGACACGGCTGTCATCCTGGGATTCTCCTTCATGGTCCTCTTATGGCATTCTTCACTTTCTCCTTTGTTGGATATCTTATTCTTTTGGCTCTCCCTCCTTTGATAGAACATATCCTTCAAGACCTTTTTTGGGAGGGAATGTGATGGGTAGGTATCTGGGGATTTAATATGCCTGAAAATACTTTTATTTTGTCCTGGTTGGATAATGGAATTCTAGGTTGGAAGTAATTTTTTTTCCTTCAGAATTATGAAGGCATTGGTCTATTGACCTCGCTTACAGTATTACTCTTAAGAAAACCAAAGCTCTTCTGATCTTCTCTAAGTAACCTGCTCTTTCTCCTAGAAGACTTTAGGCTTTTCCTTTGTCTTTGGCATTCTGAAGTTTCACTCTCACCAGCCTGGATGTGGGTATGCTTTCTTCTGTTGTCCTGAGGTCTTGATCCTTGATTGGCCCTTTAGATCTGGAAACTCCCATCTTTTAGTTCAGGGGTTATTTCTAGATTTCTTTGTCCCCCCCCCTCCCCAAACTCTGATGTCTTTTTGAAGTCCTGTTTGGATAGGACCTTCTGAATTGGTCCTCCAGTTTTCTTCACTTTATCTGCTATTTTCCATCCTACTGGTTTTTTTTTCCCCCCTGCTATTTTTCCATCCTACTGGAAGATTTCCTCTACCTTACTTTACAGCCCTTCTATTGATGCCCCCCACTTCTGCTATCAAAAATCAAAGACTATCAAGCTATCCAAGAACTAACTCTTCTTTTATTCTTTGAATGTGTCTTTTGTAAAGCAAGCTGTTCTTGCTTCAGGATTGCTCCCTTGTCTTTCTATAGCTGTGTTGATGATTTTTACAATGTTTTCTTTTTCTGTATGGTCTCAGATTTCTTGAGTTGCATTTTCCTGTTTTTAGCTATTTTTCCCTTAGGTAATGAGACTCATCCTTGATTACAAGGGTGGGTAGGGGTCCAAAAAGCTGCTTGGAAACTGAGCAGGTGGGTGAGTCTCGTCTCCTTTCAGTTTCATTGTAGAGTGGTCTGTGTGGGCTGTTTGTTGGTAAACTCTCAGTATTAGTATCTGTACGTCTTCCTTCCTGGGTTTGGTCAGGTACCCTGAAAGAGTCTTGATCTGACTAACCCAGAATCCAGTGGAGGAAGGGGTTAGGAGTTCGCATTTAGCATACAGTGTACTCCTGTTCCTTTACTCCCTCTCTTTTCCTAGTGGTCCCCGGGCAATCTCCTAGTCCAGTGAGACTGTTTTACTCTCTGCTGAGAATAAACATCTAATCTTCCATAGAGGGAGAGGAACAAGTACCCAGTGACAGAATGGGAGAGCAGGTCTGAGGATGTCATTGCTTCTCAGACATCTCTTACCGAATCCTGCCCATTTCATCCTCTCTTCTCTCAGTCCTCAGTGACCGGTGCTGTCTTTTACTTAACCCTTTGAGAATTCTGCTGTGAAAATCAGGATGTTTCCTAAGAGTTAGTAGTTCTCTGATCTGTTCAACAGTGATTACTCATCCATTCATTTTCCAGTTATCAAAATTTTGCTTGTTTTCTTTTTTTACTCTTCTACCTATGATGAGATTTTCCTTTTCTTTTTCTAATTCTTTTATTATGATTTTTAATAGGCTGCTGTTTTCACCTGCAACCTACTGATTAAAGTTTTCCATTAAAAACATTTTTAAGGATAATCCTCTGAAAGAATAAGAATTAGAATGTATAACTTCAAATTAGGATGAGGGAGTGGAAATAATTTGATCATTCCAACAGAAGGCTGAAGAGGAGGTGGGGGGAAAGCAAAGAAGATGCTTAGGAATTAGAAAACACAAAGTAAGATGATAGAAAATTAGCTGAAGTATTTTCATGAACCCAATACATAATTTCAGGAAAAGCTTACTGATGAGAAGAGAATGAAACAGTAAAAACAAAAAAACTCAACTAAATGCTCTTTATTAGTAGACATACTTAAAAGTATGATGACATAGTTTCAAAGTAAAGGAATGAAAAAATAGACACTGGGTGTAATCTATGTCTTAATCCATCTTGGGCTGCTATAACAGGATTCCATAGACTCAGGGCACTTACGGAAAACAGAAATTTATTTCTCATAGTTCTGGAGGCTGGGAAGTCCAAGTTCAGGGCACCAGCAGAGTTGGTATCTGTTGAGGACCTGCTTCCTCCTTCATAGATAGCTGTCTTTTTTGGTGTCACCGTGTATGGAGGAAGGAGGCAAGGGAATTCCCTAGGGTCTCTTTTATAAGGACACTAATCCCACTCATGAGGAGATACTTGTTAGTAAAGAACTAAAAATTAATGAGCTAACTATACAGTGTAATGAATCAGAAAAAGGAGGGAAATAAAGTTGAGAAACGTTAATGAAAAAAACTAATCAGGTCAATTAAATGAAAGGTGCTAAGTTGAAAAGACTACGTTTGCCAAGATTGATAGAGGAAGAAAAAAGGGCACAAATGTATTAGAAATCAAAAAGGAGGGACGCCTGGGTGGCTCAGTTGGTTAAGCAGCTGCCTTCGGCTCAGGTCATGATCCCAGCGTCCTGGGATCGAGTCCCGCATCGGGCTCCTTGCTCGGCAGGGAGCCTGCTTCTCCCTCTGCCTCTGCCTGCCTCTCTGTCTGCCTGTGCTCGCTCGCTCGCTCTCTCTAACAAATAAATAAAATCTTAAAGAAATAAAAAAGGATATGACTACAAATCGAGATTTAAAAAAAAACTTGAGAACACTGTGAAGAGCTTTTTGCCTTTAAATTTGAAAACAGATAGCATGCACAGTTTCTTGTAAAGTAAATGACCAAAATTGGCTTAAGAATAAGAAACTTGACAGGGTTATTTATTTATTTTTAAAAGATTTTATTTCTGAGAGAGAGAGAGAGAGAGAGAGAGTGAGTGCACAAGCAGGGGAAGCAGCAGGCAGAGGTGATGAGCAGAGAGCCTGATGCGGAGCTCGATCTCAGGACCCTGGGATCATGACCTGAGCAGAAGGTAGATGTGTAACTGACTAAGCCACCCAGGGGTACTGACAAGATTTATAATTTAAAGATAATTTAAAGACTTAAGTTAGACATCTACTTGCAGCAAAATAAGATTAAATAAAAACCTAAAGCCAAAAACCCAAACCCCAAGTGAAAACCCCAGATGGACAAATTGTATAAAACATACGAAGAGGGGCACCTAGGTGGCTCAGTTGTTAAGCATCTGCCTTTGGCTCAGGTTGTGAGGTTCCAGGGTTCTGGGATTAAGCTCCACTTTGGCTTTCCTGCTCAGCCAGGAGTCTGTTTCTCCCTCTTCCTCTGCCCCTCTGCCTGCTTGTGTGTGTGCTCTCTCTCTCTCTCTCTCTCAAATAAATAAATAAAATTTAAAAAATACTGAAGAATCAATAATTTCCAGTTTTATACTGGAAATGTTATACTGGAAATGTTACAGAAAATAACAAAAAATTATTTCGTTAGGCTACTGTAATCTTGATACTCTGGGTGGGACAAGTGTAGTATGCAAAGGGAGATGGCTAGACCACATCTCAGTAATAAATGTGGCAATAGAAATTTTAGGTAAAATGTTAATATTTGCTTAAAAAAATACCATGACTAATAAGAGTGTGTCTCAGGAATGTAAAGATGATTAAACATTAGAAAACCCGTAAATGAAATCAACATATCAAAGGAGAAAAACCATATGATCTTCATGGTTGAAGGGGAAAACGGCGTATGACTAAATTCTGTACTCATTCTTAGAAAACTTAGGAGTATAAGAGAACTTGCTTAATTTGAATAGTATTTGCTAAAAAAAAAAAACAGACCCAGAAGTGTGCATAAGGCATGATTCCAATTATATGAGTTTCTAGAACAGGTAAAATTACTTTGATAGAAATCAGATTAGTAACTGCCTGGAGTGAGGAAGGTAGATTGAAAAGGGACACAAGGAAGCTTTCTGGGATGATGGTTATGTGGATGTATGCATTTTTTCAGAACTCATCAAACTATACATTTAACAACTGTGCCTCAATAAAGTTGATTTTTTAAACAGTATGTAAAAACCGTGTATTTCTGTATACCAGCAAGACACAAAATTTTCAAAAGCCACTATTTAAAATGATGACACAAACTACCAAGTACCCAGGAAAAAATAAAACAGAAACATGTGTGAGACCTTAATGGAGAAAATTTTAACACCCCTATAATTCAAATTATAAGCAGATATACTGTGTTTATAAATGGAAGATGGTATCATTAATGTGTCAGTTTTCCTCCACTTATTTATATATTTGGTGTCATTCCGGTTAAAATTCCAGGACATGAAAGAGGAGCTACCTCATCAGATACCAGGACACATTCTTTTGCTTTAGTAGTTACAGTGTGATCATATTCACCTCAGATACAGAGTAATGGGAGGAAAAAAAGGAGAGCCTGGAAAAGCGAGTAGCTTTGTAATTGCTAGGATTCAGTATATTGTACTGGTATACTTGGTTATCTTTGTTGGGGAGGAGAAGATCCCTACCTCAGAACATACACAAAAGTAAGTTACAAAGAAGAAAAGCAAAACTTTAGACTTTATGACTTTTGAAAGATGACAACAGATGGAAGGATTTTTAAAAAGATCCCAGTGTATACATAATATAGTATTTAAAATATTGATGAAATATGAGCACATTAAATTGAAATCTTCAGTATAAAAACCATCAAAAGTTACTTGCTGGGTGAAGATATGTGGCATGTGTGATTAACAAAAGATCATCATCCAGAATATGTAAATAAACCTTGTGAATTAAGGAAAAGATGGTGAATATGAGCAGATGAGCAGAATCCTGGAAAGTCAATAAACATGAAAATATTCTCAAACTCCTAAGTGAGGGAAGTGCAAAACATCAGCAACCTTCTGTGTCACACCCATTCCTTTGACAAAAGTTGGAGGTACCAAATAGTGTCAGATGTTGGGCAAAGTAGGAGCTTCTACTTCAGTGGGGAATGACTGTTGCTATCACCAGGTTGACCAGATTTGGTAAAGGACATTTGTATGTCCTCCTATGCAGCCTTTCTGCTCCTGGGCATATGTCCTAAGGCAGTGGCTTTCATCTGTTCTTTATAGACTCAGGTAGAAAATAATATTTTACATATGACAAAAACAATTAAAATTTTTAAAGTAAGTGTACTCTGCTTTCTACTGTGTTCTGGATAATTTTCTCTATGAGTTTTATAAATGTTTTGTCTGTTTTTTGCTTTTTGAAAGATATTTTTCAGAATTAACTAAATTGATTTCACCATGGTTCATGACCCTGAACTTTGAGAAATAGTGGAGAATAACATACAGTAAAATGTCTGTTTTAACTGGGAGAGACCAAAAAATTAAGTTGCAGTGTACAGTGTATTTCTTACTGTGGCTCTTCTTTGATCAAGTTTGAAAGTTTCTTCCATTGAACCCGTCTCACAACACCTGTAAGAATATATACATCAGGCCACTCATGGCAGCTTGTAAGAGTGGAGAATTGGAAACAACCTGAATAGGGATCAGAAGGAGAAAGGACAGTGAGCTCTAATGGTCAGACACTGCAGTGCTGTATGACCTGAAATGAATGAGCTAGAGTTCAAGATTATATGTATTATCAGCATGGATAGTAATAGTGAAAAAAACAATGTGACATGAACAGTATTAAAGTTTTATATAGAAATTTATAAAATGCAAAGATTTATTTTACGAATACAGTATGTAGCAAAACCATTAAGTGACTGGGGGAAAATCAGGGTGGTGATGATCTGAGAAGCAAGGAGGAGGGGAATGGAAATGGAAACATATTTATAGGGACTTGAGCTGTATCCATCTATCATGTCTTATTTCTTAGAGCTGACAAGTACCACAGAATGTTAGGATTGACAGAGCTAGGTGTGAGTTCCAAGGGTGTTTCCTTTTTTTTTGGTATGACTGAAATACAGCTTTTTAAGATAAACACAGTAAGTAAAACCCAAGGTATTTGGAAGAGTAAGTTCAACAAGATGTGTGAGACCTTTCCAGAAAAAATTATACAACTTATTGATGGATAGTAAATCCAAAATAAAGAGAAACATCATTTTTATAAATGGGGATACTCAGTATTATAAATATGTTGGTTCTTCACAAATTAATGTAAACTCATTGCACTTGTAATCAAAGTCCTATGGAGTTTTGGTGGAACTTAGACTAAACTTAAGATCCCTAACATCGATTTGAAAAATAAGAGAGGGGCTCACCCTGCAGATAATCAGCTAGAAAGCAGGAGTAAGTAAAATTCTGTGATACTGGTGCAGGTTTGAACAGTTAAAATGAACAGAGTACAAAGCCCACAATCAGATGTTGGTTTATAGGGATTTGGTATGTGACAGGAGCGGCGTGAATTACCAGAGAAAAGATAAACTATGTAGTACATTGCCCTGACAAAGTGGGCTATCCTGCCAGGAGGTGTTTAGGTCCTATCTCAGCCCTTAACCAAAACCACATTGCTCGTATGTTAGGAAAATGTGAAAATGTGAAAAGCAAAACTAAACTTTCCCCCAGAATATCTAGGGAGGAGTATCTTTGTACCATCTGGCTCCTTCATGCCTCAGTTTCCTCATTTGTAAATAAGGGTATCTACCCCAGTGGAGGCTTGTGAGAGTTGAGTTAATGCTTACCTGGTGGCTGAGCCCAACCTGTTGTGTAATAGCGTCGGCTTTCAAGCAGTGTTGCCTACTGTGTTTGTGGGCAGAAAGGGATTTCGTTAGAAATAAGAATAAGAAAATGAGAAGATGTTCTGAGGCTTTGGAGGTTGTTTTTTTTTTTTTT
>RCUC01094767.1:0-22779 GCA_003697995.1 Taxidea taxus jeffersonii | reverse complement strand
GCATCAGGAATCTGCTGGGTTTGGAGATTCCAAACAGGGCTGTGCGCCAGAGATAGAAATGCTCGGTCACAGGCTGGGTGTGCGTGGAGTGAGGCCTGAGACCAGAGAGACGGGAGTGACTGACACCTTTTCTCTGAGGGCGCACTGAGGTGTGAGGCCTGAGCTCTCGCTTCCTATGGGCCAGAGATTGGGAGGACGCCATTTTCATTCCCATCCTCCAGAGCTCTATGGAAAGCATTCAGGGAACAAAAGTTCTGAGAGCAAACCTTAGCAGATTACTTAGCCCGGTCCCTGGCAAGGGCGTTGCAATTCTGCTTCTGGCAAAGGCATTTGAGAGTCACAGCAAGGTCCCTCCCACAGAAGATCAGCACTATGCTGATCACAATGATGATTCTCAAGGTGCTAGCTGGGCTGGAAAAAGACATGGAAGATATTAGAGAAACCCTTTCTGAATAAAAAAAATTCCCTTCTGGAGAAATAAAAGAGCTAAAATCTAACCAAGCTGAACTCAAAAAAGCTATTAATGAGGTGTAATAAAAAATGGAGGTTCTTACTGTTAGCATAAATGAGGCAGAAGAGAGAATTAGTGATATAGAAGACCAAATGATGGAGAATAAAGAAGCTGAGCAAAAGAGAAACAAACAACTACTGGACCACAAAGGGAGAATTTAAGGAAGATAAATGATACCATAAGACGAAATAATATTAGAATAATTGGGGTTCCAGAAGAAGAAGAAAGAGAGAGAGGGGTAGAAGGTATATTGGAACAATTACAGTAGAGAATTTCCCTAATATGGCAAAGGCAACAAGCATCAAAATTCAGGAGGCACAGATAATCCTCCTCAAAATCAATAAAAATAGGTCCACACCCCATCATCTAATAGTAAAACTTACAAGTCTTAGTGAGAAAGAGAAAATCCTGAAAGCAGCTCAGGACAAGAAGTCTGTAACATACAATGGTAGAAATATTAGATTGACAGCAGACTTATTCACAGAGACCTGGTGGACCAGAAAGAACTGGCATGATATCATCAGAGGACTAAATGAGAAAAATATGCAGCCAAGAATACTATATCCAAGTAAGCTATCATTGAAAATAGAAGGAGAGATAAAAAACTTCCAGGACAAACAAAAATTAAAAGAATTTGCAAACACCAAACTAGCCCTACAGGAAATATTGAAAGGGGTCCTCTAAGCAAAGAGAGAGCCAAAAAAGTAGTAGACCAGAAAGGAATAGAGAAAATATACAGTAACAATCACCTTACAGGCAATACATATCTTTCAATAGTTACCCCGAATGTAAATGGGCTAATTGCCCCAATCAAAAGACACAGGGTATCAGAATGGATAAAAAAACCAAAACCTATCGATATGTTGTATACAAAAAGCTCATTTTAGACACAGAGACACCTCCAGATTTAAAGCGAGGGGATGGAAAACAATTAACCATGATAATGGACATCAAAAGAAAGCTGGAGTGGCAATCCTTATATCAGATAAATTAGATTGTAAGCCAGACTATAATAAGAGATGAGGAAGGACACTATAACATACTTAAAGGGTCTGCCCAACAAGAAGATCTAACTATTTGAAATATCTATGCCCCTAACATGAGAGCAGCCAACTCCATAAACCAATTAATAACAAAATCAAAGAAACACATTGACAATAATACAATAACAGTAGGGGACTTTAACACCCCCCTCACTGAAATGGATAGATCATCCAAGCAAAAGATCAATAAGGAAATAAAGGCCTGAAATGACACACTGGACCAGATGGACATCAGAGATATATTCAGAACATTCCATCCCAAAGCAACAGAATACACATTCTTCTCTAGTGCAAACGGAACATTCTCCAGAATAGACCACATCCTGGGTCACATATCAGGTCTCAACCAGTACCAAAAGATTGGGATCATTCCCTGCATATTTTCAGACCATAATGCTCTGAAGCTAGAACTCAAACACAAGAGGAAAGTTCAAACGAACTCAAACACATGGAGGCTAAAGAGCATCCTACTAAAGAATGAATGGTCAACCAGGAAATTAAAGAATAATTTAAAAAATTCATGGAAGTAAATGAAAATGAAAACACAACTGTTCAAAATCTGTGGGACACAGTAAAGGTGGTCCTGAGAGGGAAGGACATAGTGATACAAGCCTTTCTCAAGAAATAAGAAAGGTCTCAAGTACACAACCTAACCTTCCACCTAAAGGAGCTGGAGAAAGAAGAGCAAAGAAAGCCTAAATCCAGCAGGAGAAGAGAAATCATAAAGATCAGAGCAGAAATCAATGAAATAGAAACCAAAGAACAGTAGAAGATCAACGAAACTAGGAGCTGGTTCTTTGGAAGAATTAATAAGATTGTATAAACCCCTGGCCATATTATCAAAAAGAAAAGAGAAAGGACCCAAATAAATAAAATCATGAATGAAAGAGTAGAGATCACAACCAACACCAAAGAAATAAAAACAATTTTAAGAACATATTATGAGCAACTATATGCCAGCAAATTTGACAATCTGGAAGAAATGGATGCATTCCTGGAGATGTATGAACTACCAAAACTGAACCAGGAATAAATAGAAAACCTGAACAGACCCATAACCAGTAAGGAGATTGAAGTAGTCATCAAAAATCTCCCAACAAACAAGAGCCCAGAGCCAGACAGCTTCCCAGGGGAATTCTACCAAACATTTAAAGAAGAATTAATACCTATTTTCCTGAAAGTGTTCCAAAAAAATAGAAATGGAAGGAAAACTTCCAAACTCATTTTATGAGGCCAGCATTGCCTTGATTTCAAAACCAGACAAAGACCCCACCAAAAAGGAGAATCACAGGCCAATATCCTTGATGAACACAGATGTGAAAATTCTCAGCAAAATACTAGCCAATGGGATTCAACAGTACTTTAAAAGGATTATTCACCACAACCATGTGGGACTGATCTCTGGGTTGCAAGGTTGGTTTAAGATCTGCAAATCAATCAATGTGATACAATACATTAATAAAAGAAAGAACAAGAACCAAATGATACTCTTAATAGATGCTGATAAAGCACTTTACAGCATCCTTCCTTGATCAAAACTCTTCGAAGTGTAGGGACCGAGCGTATATATCTCAATAACATCAAAGCCATCTATGAAAAACCCGCAGTGAATATCATTCTCAATGGGGAAAAACTGAGAGCTTTTCCCCTAAGGCCAGGAACATGGCAGGGATGTCCACTATCACCACTGCTATTCAACATAGTACTAGAAGTCCTAGCCTCAGCAATCAGACAATAAAAAGAAATAAAATGCATCCAATTTGGCAAAGAAGAAGTCAAACTCTCACTCTTTGCAGATGATGTGATTCTTTATATGGAAAACCTCAAAAGACTCCACTCCAAAACTGCTTAGAACTCATACAGGAATTCAGTAAAGTGTCAGGATATAAAATCAATGCACAGAAATCAGTAGCATTTCTATACACCAACAGAAAGACAGAAGAAACAGAAATTAAGTTGTTAATCCCACTTACAATTGCACCCAAAACCATAAATTATCTAGGAGTAAAGCTCATGAAAGAAATTGAGGAAGACACAAAGAAATGGAAAAATGTTCCATCCTCATGGATTGGAAGAACAAATATTGTGAAAATGTCTATGCTACCTAAAGCAATCTACACATTTAATGTGATCCCTATCAAAATACCATCAATTTTTTTCAAAGAAATGGAACAAATAATCCTAAAATTTATGTGGAAGCAGAAAAGACCCCGAATAGCCAAGGAATGTTGAAAAAGAAAGCCAAAGTTGGTAGCATTACAATTCCAGACTTCAACCTCTATTACAAAGCTGTCATCATCAAGACAGTATGGTACTGGCAGAAAAACAGAAATATAGATCAATGGAACAGAATAGAGAGCCAGAAATAGACCCTCAACTCTATGGTCAACTAGTTTTTGACAAAGCAGGAAAGAATGCCCAATGGAAAAAAGACAGTCTCCTCAACAAATGGTGTTGGGAGAATTGGACAGCCACATGCAGAAGAATGAAACTGGACCATTTCCTTACAGCGCACACAAAAATAGACTCAAAATGGGTGAAACACCTCAATGTGAAATAGGAATCCATCAAAATCCTTGAGGAGAACACAGGCAGCAACCTCTTTGACCTCAGTTGCAGCAACTTCTTCCTAGGAACATTGCCAAAGGCAAGGGAAGCAAGGGCAAAAATGAACTATTGGGACTTCATCAAGATCAAAAGCTTGTACACAGCCAAGCAAACAGTCAACAAAACCAAAAGACAACTGACAGAATGGGAAGAGATACTTGCAAATGACATATCAGATAAAGGGTAGTATCCAAAATCTATAAAGAACTTAGAAAACTCAAGGGCCAAAGAACAAATAATCCAATCAAGAAATGGGCAGAGAACATGAACAGACATTTCTGCAAAGAAGACATCCAGATGGCCAACAGACACATGAAAAAGTGCTCCACATCACTTGGCATCAGGGAAATACAAATCAAAACCACAATGAGATACCACCTCACAACAGTCAGAATGGCTAAAATTGACAAGTCAGTAAACGACAGATGTTGGCGAGGATGCAGAGAAAGGAAAACCCTCCTACACTGTTGGTGGGAATGCAAGCTGGGGCAGCCACTCTGGAAAACAGCATGGAGGTTCCTCAAAAAGTTGAAAATAGAGCTATCCTATGACCCAGCAATCCTACTACTGGCTATTTATCTTAACGATACAAATGTAGTGATCCAAAGGGGGGCACGTGCACCTGAATGTTTATAGCAGCAATGTCCACAATAGCCAAACTGTGGGAAGAACCTAGATGTCCATCAACAGATGAGTGGATAAAGAAGATGTGGTATATATATATAATGGAATACTATGCAGCCATCAAAAGAAATGAAATCTTGCCATTTGCAATGACGTGGATGGAATTAGAGGGTATTATGCTGAGTAAAATAAGTCAATCAGAGAAAGACAATTATCATATGATCTCCCTGATATGAGGAAGTTGAGAGGCAGAGTGGGGGGTTTAGGGGGTAGGGAAGGAAAAAATGAAGCAAGATGGGATCAGGAGGGAGATAAACCATAAGAGACTCTTAATCTTACAAAGCAAACTGTGGATTGCTGGGGAGAGGGGAGTGTGGAGAGGGTGGTTGGGTTATGGACATTGGGGAGGGCATGTGAATGGTGAGTGCTGTGAAGTGTGTAAGCCTGATGATTCACAAACTTGTACCCCTGGGGCAAATGATACATTATATGTTAATAAAAATAATTAATAAAACAATAAGTTAATTAAATAAACTACTGAAAAAAAAAGAATAGGGCTTGGGGTGCTTGGGTGGCTCAGTGGGTTAAAGCCTCTGCCTTCAGCTCAGGTCATGATTCCAGGGTCCTGGGATTGAGCCCTGCATCGGGCTCTCTGCTCCGCGGGGAGCCTGCTTCCTCCTCTCTCTCTTCTGCCTCTCTGCCTATTTGTGATTTCTGTCTGTCAAATAAATAAAATATTAAAAAAAAAAAAGAATAGGGCTCACACACATGTGTATACTGACAAAATGTTTGCATTTCAAGGACTTAAAAGTTTCTCTACATATTCAAGCAGAAAGCTTAGGTTACGTACAAAGGAACAAATCTAAGGCCCTCCTCCTTAGTATCACTTAACATTAAGATATAATTTTGGGGGCATCTGGGTGGCTCAGTGGGTTAAGCCTCTGCCTTCAGCTCAGGTCATGATCTCAGGCTCCTGGGATCAAGCCCTGCATCTGGCGCTCTGCTCAGCAGGGAGCCTGCTTCCTCCTCTCTCTCTGCCTGCTGCTCTTCCTACTTATGACCTCTCTCTCTTTCTCTGTCAAATAAATATATTTTAAAAAATCTTTAAGATATAATTTTTGAATTCTACAGTTTAGAACAGTAAAAGGCAAGATTCAAATATCCCATAATATGCCACGTTGTCATTCATGAGCAAAAGCAACAGAAAGCCTTTCTCAGATGTGAAAATAAAGAAAATATGAACAATTTGTGTACGCTTTTGGTAAAACTACTTAGATTTACTGTAGGGATACTAGAGGTAAATGAAATCGATGGGAAAAACACGTAGTCTAAAGAAGAGAGTAGCAGCTCCGTAAATATGCATACACATTATGTATGTGTGTAAATGGTACAAAAGCCATATTCAATACATTAAAAATGTACAGTAAGTAAATTTTGTCCACCAAAATTTGTCACATTTGTATGCAGGTGATTGGGATCTATCCTATCATGCCCAGGAAGCCCTGCCTCCTGGTCTGCATCCAACCAAGGACTGAGAACAGCAGGGGGCTCGAACCTTTTCTGCCCAGTGGTCTTTGCTCTGATTCTCCATCAGCTTGGCTGGCTGAGATGTCTTAGATCTGCAGGGCGGCCTGAGGCTTGGTTTCCAGGTGTCAATGCCTCATGACAATGCCCTCCCCTGCTTCATCTCTCCTTTGCCTTTCATTCAATAAACCTCCTGCTTGTCTAGCAGCATCTTGGTGTCTCTGCAAGGTAGAAGGAGAGGGAGAGAGAGTACCTCCAACCGTCTCGCTCCTGAGCATGGGGTCCAGTGCTGGAGGCTCAATGCCCTGACCCTGAGATCATGTCCTGAGCTGAAACCAAGAGTCAGACACTTAATGGACTGAGCCCCTCAGGTGCTCTGAAACAACATTATTTTCAGTTTGCTTCTGTATAGCAGGAAGAAGATGGAAATCAAAAGATTCTTTACATTCTATACTTAGAACTGTGTGTTTCTGTACTGTTTTGGTAAATTATTTCGCAAAGGCTTCAGAATTTGTTATTATACCTCATCCCTATGTTCACCCTCATTACATAGCTTCATTCTAGCCTAGAAAACGAGGCTAAAAAAAAGTCTCTATCAGGCTCTGAATATCAGCTTCCGGGTTGGCCAACTTTTGGCTATAGAGCAACTAGAAAAAAAATCTTTAAAATGTTTTGTCAGGTTTCAGCAGGACAAGGAATAAATATTCCTGATACTATTAAACAACCTCGTAAACACAAGAGCCATCCCCAAAGAGGGTCCAGAAGATACAACCCTCCCACAGTCCTGAGCCACTCCCAAAAGTAACCGGAAGAAAGACAATTCTCCCGAGACCTGGCAACAGGACCCCATCTGTACCTGGAGTACACCCCGCATTTCTCTCTGACCGTATTTTAGGGACTCCCCAACTTGACAGTTGCCAATCCAGGAAGGATTGGCAATCCAGTTCTCAGGACCCAAAAGTGAGACAAAGAGGAAGGCAAGAGCCACAACAGATGCGTTCCATAAAAGCAAATTCACAAGTCACATTGAAGGATCTAATTCTTACAGATTTTTTTTTTTTCCAGCCATTTTGAACTTAGAAGAGACAAAGTGGAATTTTACCTTCTTCTCTCCACCAGGCACCACAGAGACCTGGGAGAGACGACTTCGGGAAAAACTGTCACCCTCTGCCAACTTCAGCCAGTTTTCCCAGGATCCCGGGCTGTAGGCTCCGGACTCAGTGGAATGTCCCAGCAGATGTCATCCTGGCCACCAGAAACTGCAGAGGCGGGAAAACAATCTCCCTTTCGCCCTTTCCACTTAGTGCTTGGCTGAGACCCTCTTTTCTCTAGGGCACTTCAGAAATGGATGAGCTCACATACGAGGTTCAGAGTTCTCCACGGTGGCCATAGTAATTCAAGATTAACTTCGTTTAGGTTAACTTAGCTGGGCAGTCTGGAAACACAGTTTTTTTTTTTTTTTTTTTAAAGATTTTATTTATTTATTTAACAGAGAGATCACAAGTAGAGGGGCAAGCAGAGAAAGAGAGCGAAGCAGGCTCCCCGCCAAGCAGAGAGCCCGATGTGGGGCTCGATCCCAAGACCCTGAGACCATGACCTGAGCCGAATGCAGAGGCTTAACCCCCGGAGCCACCCAGGTGCCCCTGGAAACACAGTTTTATTCACCTGAGGCCTCCCACTGGACCCAGTCCAGCTTAAGTTGGACCCAGTCTAACCTGGAGCCAGTCCATTTTTTTTTTAAGATTTTATTTATTTATTAGACAGAGACACAGCGAGAGAAGGAACACAAGCAGGGGGAGTGGGAGAGGGAGAAGCAGGCTTACCACCAAGCTTGGAGCCTGATGTGGGGCTCGATCCCAGCATCCTGGGATCATGACCTGAGCCGAAGGCAGACGCTTCACCGGCTGAGCCACCCAGACGCCCTGGATCCAGTTCACCTTGAATCTGGGCCGCTTTCTCTGTCGGACGCGGTCTGAGCCCAGATCTAGTCCCGTTTCCATCACCGAGGGCGACGGCCGACCAGTTCACGTGGGACCCAGTCTGAGGTGGGAACCCATCTCGGGCGGGACCCGGTCTGACGGAAGACACAGTTTGCGGTGGGAACAGGTTTGAGGGGGACGCAGTGTGGGGTGGGACCCAGTCTGACGTCGACTCAGTGCGATGTGGGAACTTGTCTGACGAGGGAACCCGTTTGAAGTGGGACCCCGTGGGACGTAGGACCCAGTCTGACGTGGGACTCTGGCACGGGAACGGGTTTGAGGTGGGACCCAGGGGACGTCGACGCAGTCCAGCGGTAGGATCCGGTCTGATGCAGTCCTTAGGGGATTGGGCCCCGTCCGATTCCAGCAGTTTCTAGACCCCGGTCCGGAGAGAGGGAGAGACGCGCCTAAGCGAAGCCTGAAAGCTCGTGAACGCGAAAGCTGCGCAGCCAGGATCCCGAGAGGGACTCACCGCCTCGAGAGGCGGCGACAGAGCCTCGGGGTCCACAGTCGGGCAGGTACTCGGTAGGCCTCGCTGTGCGGCCCTCCCGGGGGAGTGTGGGGTATGTGTGGGGGGGGTCTCTTTCAGCCCCTCTTCTGACACCAGAACTGCGGACAGATAAACTGAGGCGTGTAAGAAAATCGCAGGTGTTGATTGGAGCGAGAATCGAGCCGCATGGGGCAGCTTGCGGGCTAGTGCAGAAAGGCGCTTTGTGGACGCGAGGATTTTTAGAGGCGGAAGGGAGAGGAAACGGGGCTGTGGGGCTAGGCAGAAGGCGGGTTCGTGGTCCCAGGGGTGCCTCGGCGATGGCAGGAGCTCATCGGCGGTTCCCGCTGGACCGGTTCGGGAGTCCTGGTCTGGGCGAGCAAAACCAACTGCAGTTTGGGCCTGTTGTCTCGTTTTTAGCGGACCCCGGCTCCTCGTAGACAGGAAGGGCCATTTAAAAGGCATGCATATTCATTCATCTTGGGTGCTCTGAAGAGTGGGGAGAGGACATTTAAGGAACGATGGCTGGATGGCTGGATGGCTGGTGAGAAATGGGACTGTCGCGTTTTCTACAGGTGATTTATGCTGCCCTTCCCCAGTAAATCAGGCTGGGGCCGTTGTGTGTCGGCCCGTCCACTAGTCTCCTTCCTTAGCCTTTAAGAGGAGTGTATGTGATTTATGAAGATCCAGGAATTGTGTAACGGGTTGTTTGTAGATAAAATGCTAAAGCCAGCAAGGCTCTGAGGTCGTAACCCCTAGACAGTCAGGTGTCATTTAAATCAATTCAGATGTCTGTTAACTTTTTTCAAGACTGTTCCACATGATCTCCCATTCTCTCTACCATCTGTACAGCTAGAAGCAAAAGGCTCCAAGATGCCAAGGCCATAGGACAAGAGGCATCCAGACCCATAAGCCATTCTGGGGAGAGGTGCCCAGGGCCATCAACAGTGGACTTTGCACGTTTCACAGATAAATCTTCTCTGGGCTAAACCACTAATTTGCAGGAGTTGCTTATTTCAAAGGCTGGTATTAACTATTCTAACACGGGTCTGAAAACTGAATCTTTTTGTTCATGCAAATAAAGAAATAGACATTTTAAACATTACTCATTTTCACAATTTGAATTTTACTCTTTCTGTAGGGAGTATAGGGATGAGATCACATCCCCCCACCCTCTCCTTAAGAGATGGCTATTTTGTTCTTCCGATGGATCATAACCAATTAGATACCAGTTTTGTTAGATGCAGTTCTCCCTGCAGAATACCATTGTAGGAGCAGAGATTTGGGAATTGAAAAGTTAAGTTTGTTTTACAACAAAAAGTTAGCAGTGAAGATTAGATAAAATTTCATGATTATGTACTCTTTTTCCCTGCTACAATTTTATGGGAGTGTATTTTAATCGGCAGTCTTAGACCATCCATCACCAAATATCCAAAGAAAATAGAGAAATTCGGTTAGTGGCACAGTGAGGTTTTTCCATGTTGTTCAATTCTGTATGAAGAAAACTATTTGGAACATTTACTGAATTTTTCAGTTTTCTGTCAGAATTTTGGAATAATATAGACAGTGCTTTCATTGGTTTCTCAGGTAAGGTCGGAAAAAAATATTAGGCCAAGGAAGTAATTTAGGAATTTTTTTCCCCCCAGTCTTGACCCAGGAAAAAACATCAGTGCATAAAACATACAAAGCCACCATTTGTTGTTGTTGTTGTTCACCAGAAATTATCATTCTTCTGTCTAGGAAAATTGTCCCAGAATTTGACCCCCAGAAAGTGGTTGATACAAGAATTGAAATGCTGGAGAATTAGGATACTACGTCAGTAATGACATTCCAGTCTGTTCTTGTTGATGTGAACCTGTTGAGTTGAAGCCTGGGCCTTCTGTGGAATCGTGTCTCACGTTACTGCTTCTGTAGGTTATCTCTTTATCCTGTAGGTTTTACATGGAAATGCTTCCAGCTGTTACATTCTGTTTCAGCCCTGCGCACAGAGCTGGATTTACCCCTGCGTGTGTCATTAAAGATTTGGCACACTCACTTATCTCTACGTATTCTGTACCAGACTGGGCCTTACAAGATGTTCGGGTAGAACTTGGGAGGGAATATATATTCTTGAAACGAATTGAGGAATGAATTACTACCTAACCATGTGTAGTCTTAATAAGTTCTGTTTAATTGTGAGGGCAAACGAAAGAACCATAGAATACCCAAATTAATTGGTGACCAGACGTGAAGTGCTGCCATGTGGAACTTGCTGATTGCATAACAGCTACTGACTAAATGTAAAGGTCATCTCCCCTTTTGCCATAACATTATGATCAAAAACACAAACCCATGCTTTTAAAAATAGCTCCTTTGGCACTGAGAGGGACAGAAAAAAAAAGAATAAGAAAGTAGAGTCAAAGTTTCACTGCTCTTCCTGCCAATATATACAGACCCACATCCAAAACACATCTCATTTACATGCCTGTTTATTTTGTTTTCATGGCTGTCTGGAAACTGGGACCTTTCTTTTTCTATAAACTGAGACAAAGAGATATAAAGATAAACTCTGACCCTGTGTAGCTCCCCATAATGTCTTGGCCTTCCCATCTTCCTCTTCGTCACTAAGAGACTTGGTGTATGTGTAGATGTATCTTCTGCAATTTCAAAAGCATAGTGTGAATTCTTTTGTTTATAAATTTTGAATTGGTAGTTTTTGCTTTAAGTGTTAAAAATTCTTCTTGGTTTTAGAAGATTTGAAGTAGGTGGAAGGAACACACAGACTAAATCATTTCATAGAAACAGAAACTTTAAATTTATAGAGATATCAGAGTAGAGTAGTAATTATTGGTAGGTTTTTGTTGTTACTGTTGCTGTTAAGAAGCACTTAGTCTGTGTCAGGTACTGCTCTATGTACTTTATACACATTTCATTCTAATAATTCTATGAGGTAGGTACTATTATTATCCCCATTTTACAGATGAAGAACCTGAGGCATAGAGAACTTTAGACACTTGTCCAAGGCCACACAGCATATAAGTGGGAGAGCTTGGTTTGAGTTTACCACTGACTCATTCCTCAGATTCCTTTCCTCATGAAACCCACTCTTTGTAAGAGTGCCATATCCTCCTTGGGTATGTAATGTATGCTCGAACAAAATCATCCTTTCCTCAGGTTTATTTTCCAGTGTTGAGCTACTGTTATCCCTGCAGGCAACTATGCATTCCCTAGACCCTGCTGCACATTAGGCTGGGTCTTAGGAGTAGGGGATTTGGAGAAAGTGAATCCTAAAATCAGTTTATTATTTGACAGCACAGACTTTTGTCCCTTAAGTTACTGGCTTCTCTCTCACATTCTGCTGATTTTAAAGGGGTGCATTCATTCCCATCCCATTTCAGATCATGTCAGAGGCTAATTTCTCGGTTCTTAACTGCTCCCTTTCTCTCTTAAGTAGAAATGCTAGAGATTTGAGTAGAAGTTGAGAGTAACAACAAGAGGCCCAGGACTGCCTCACTGAGTGAGAAAAATACTCTGATGAAAGATTTTATATTTTTCAAGAAGAATAAGAAATCTCCACAAAGATCTCTGCGAACTTAGCCTTGAACACAAAGTAGGAAAGAGCTTTGAAAATGGGCTTCACACCGGGCAGAACCAACAACCTGTGCATGCAATGATTCATTCTGGAATTGTTCTGCTGAAATGTAAACTCAGCAGCAAAATGGATGCTGCATGCTTTGGGGTTCTTAGCCAGATCCCATTGGCCGTCGGGAAGAAGGAGACCACAAAGTGATACTACTTTGTTGTAAAATAAACAGTTCCCCAGGGGCTTCCAAATAAAACAGGCTCTTTATTTTCTGTGCCCACAACTCCCATGTTCATGGCACATCCTCTCATTCAAGTAAACAGAACACTGTTCTTCCTTTTGTTGCTCTTAAAATAGTTAGGTCCAAACTGTCCGAACCCTCATGAGCTGATAACTACTGATCTATGTAGTGTGGTCCTTTGCAATTTTCTCCTTTGAACTACATGATCCTTCTGTATTTTCATTCTTCTCCAGTTCCACTTAGATGCCTGTGCTTTTTTTCTCTGCAGTCTCTGTTCTGTCCTTCTGAAGTTGGTGGTCCGTACTATGCTTCTCATTCTTTACACAGCTATGTTCCCTCAGTCACCCTTGATCCTACCTAACCCTGGGAAGCTTTTCCCTGGATCAGGTGTCTTTACGTTTTTCTTCTCAACAGGTTTAGCCTACGACATGTGGCCTTTGGTTTGTGAGTATTTAATTGATCAAGTCAGGACAGCCTTTAGAAAGAGGGAGCTGTTAAGAAGTATGCTGAGACAACACACATATATCAGGACTGCCCAGGGCATTCTGGTCTTCCTTGTCAACTACTTTGGAATTTTTTTTGTTGGATTGATTATTCCCCTGCTCGCTCCCTCCCCGCCACCCCGCTCCCTAATTACAACTTACAGAAGAAAGAAGAACCTCACTTGAATGTTTTCTGTTTATTTCCTAGTTTGTACTATCTCATTGCTTAATGCATAATTGGAGATCAAATATAATAACTTGTATACAACAGCAAATATGTGTATAAATATGTAAGAGTATATACATACAAATAGAAAACTAATGTATTTCTTAACAAGTATGTGACAGAATACACAGTGACGTGTCTGTGCCAGCTCTGTGTCAGGCAGTGAGCTAGCTACCACCAACTGAAGTACTGATTGGTATAATTCTCATCTTATACTGAGACATAAAGAAGTCAAGCGGAGAGCTCAGATTCAGTTTCTAGTCAGAGGCTAAACCATGCATTTCGGCTGCGCTGTTCCCAAGAGTCATGTTAATACATTCCCTTCGTTTTATCCTTTCAACTTTCCCCTGTGCCCAGTAGCCGATACGGGTTATTATTTATGTGACTTATGATTATTCCAAATAGCAAGAGGTGAGAACAGAACCAAAATAAAATACTTCTTTTTGGTAAGTTTAGGGGAGATGCTGAAAAGAAAAAGAAAAAAAAATAGACTGGTTATGTCTGAAAGTGTGTTTCTGGCTAGGAGTTGATCAGAATCAAGCCATTTGAAATTCTTCTCATAGAGTTTGGACCAACACTCATGCATCATCTACCACTGAAACCATCGATACGACTTTTATTTCTGGTTCCAGCTGAGAGAGTCATTACTGTGATCTGTGGGACATTCTATGCATGAGCTGATATTTCTCTTCCTTCACCTCAGTCTCTAAGGTAAGAAAAGTTCACACAGAACTTTAAGAAATCTAAACAGCAGCATTTATGTCAAATAACTTTTGCCTTTTGTAGCTTCTAACTCTAGGTGCTTTCAACATATAGGGCTTCTGTTCTGCTTTATCTTTCTAGTTTGTATTGAATGATGTTTGTGCTCTGTTCTTAAGACAAAATACATAACTGAGCCTGTCCTACTTCCTTTATTACTGTAGAATTATTGTATGTATTTCATGCATTAGAACTTTTTTTTTCCGTTTTCAGCTTTGTTACATATATTATGACTTCCCATTATAGCATGTCATAACCTGATTGGTAGAGATTATGGTTGTCTGGTGCCAAGAATAACCAAACATGGCTCAGAATATCAGGCTGGTGCAGTCCCAGGGCAAGCTACATTGGCAACCGAATACACCAAACTCATAGCTCTTTTAGTCCCAGGCAACAGGAGAGAGTTATGGAGGTTGGTGGTGGACTGACCCCTCAGAGGGTCTCTTAAGTAAGAATTTGCCAATAGAGGTAGTATTTAGGGGACGGTCTTGGTCATTCAACATTAGTGTTACACAGCTTCTAAGCAATTTGCAAAGTGTGAGTATTCATGTATTTCTGCTGAAGAACTGAATGGAGTAGAAAATACTAAATAATTTACATAGTTGAGAAATTCCATGATATCCCCCAAGGATGGGAACATACTTTAGAGTTCAGATTACTTTCCAAGAATTCTATTATAAGTGTTATTGAGATAATTTAATTATAGTTGGAGACTTCATTGCCATTTTGGGATTAAAGACTTGATTTTAAGTTACTGGAGGTTTGTATACTATAGTTTTACCTACTTTCCAAAATGGCAAGTTCTTGTTTTGCCACAATTTAATCTCTTTTGATATAAAAACTTTGGTGTACAGATCATCTTAAGTGGTTTTTACTTGTTTGTTTTCCCTTTTGTCAAAGTTAGAAAGTTCTGGACTTTTTTAAGATTAGCAAATTAAGCTACCTTAAAACATAAAGTGGAAGCCCTTAGATATTGTAATTGGTGCTCTGATTTTGTGAACCTTTTCTCAATTTCTTTGTACTCAAGTCTCCAGGCAAAGTTTTCCAATTATTATTACTATTTTTAGTACGTGTAGCTCCTAGAAATTCAAGATATCCACAGAAGTTTAGACATACTTAGATGTTGGTGAGAATAAAATAGTTATACTATATGTAAGTACATTATTGTTCACCTAAAGCCACTAACATGAAAATTATCTGCAAACAAAACAAAATAAAAATGAAAACAAACAAAAAGATGGCAGTTATTAAGGCTTATTATGTGTCAGAAACTCTGGAGAGCTGTGGATACATGGATGAATAAAGTATAATTCCTAAGCTTCAACAATTCACAAAGGTGACAGATCACAAAGCGGAGAGGCAAAGATAAAGAACTGTAATTCCTTGCAGTATCCTCTGTAAATGAGACATATGCAAAATTTTGTTGGCACACAGGTGGAGAAATGGATTTTTCGGAGGATGTTGGAGAGAGTTGCAGAAGGAAAGTTTAAGGATGAGTTGATTTTCCAGGTAGACAGATGAGGCAGGTCACTCCCAAGAGTGGGGGAAGAAAAAGCCCCCTGGACATACATGTTGGAAAGAATGGGAAGTAGTCCATGGACAATAAACTGAGCAGAGTGGAGGGAAAGTAGGAGGTCTCAGCAGGAGCATGTATACCAAAGGACTTACATAGGATGCAGAGGAGTTTAAACTTTGAGTGACCCTACCAGACGCCTGACCTGAGAACCAGGCCACCTGTGTGCAAGTCCTGATTCTGCCATTAGCAAGAAAGTTATCACTTGAATCAAGTTCTTTACCTTTCTTTCTTCCAAAATGACGTGATTTCTGCAGCATTAAAATTCTAATTTATAGATTGAAGCTAATGTTTCATCCAGAGAGATAGTGAGTTAGAAAATCAGTTTTGTTTTCCTCCAAAACTAAAAATGTATTTAATTCCCATTCTCATACTCATGCTTTAGCTTATAAATAGAACTGAATTTATATGGTGTAATCAGGCAGGGACTTGACATATAGGCTGACAATCTACAAATACCCTGAGCAAAATATTATAAATGAAGGAGGGGAAGTTCCATCCTCCAAAGTCGGTAAGAGTAGAAATAATGGCCTGAGACAAAGGATAGGACTATTTTTTTTTAGACTAGCCTTAAAAGTTTTTCTAATCTTTCAGAGCATCTGGGCTGTATTGCAGACTCCCTAGAGGGTGTGGGAAGGGCTTCCCTGAGACGCCCAAGGCCAGGCAGGCGAGCTCTTGAAATGTGGAGGAGGAAGGAGGAGTTGGAGTAATAATAAGCAGGCCATGGCAGTAATTTGCAAGCTGAACTGGAGGAACAAGGGGCTCCAAGAAGTTCAGGCCTCGTGCTGTCTTACTGGTTTCCAGCTACCCACCGGCACTCAGCATGAGAGTGTCACTCCCAGGAGCACAAGTCTCAGGGTTCCTCACTGCTTTTTAGGAAGCATTCATTACTGAGCATCCACTGTATCCTCACCGCCGTTGTAGTCAGGACATATTCAGGAAAGCTTTGAGAAAGAGGAAGGGACCTAATCTATGTTGATACATATTGGACACTTACTACTGTCTGAAGGCTGTGCCATGTACTATAGCATGCAGGATCTTATTCACATCTTGGAGCAGCCCTCTTGCATAAGTGTTATGTATTTATTATAATCCCCTCTGTTTATGTAAAATGAGGAGACTGAAGCTCAAAAAGGATTAATAAAGCTGCCCAAAGGGGCAGTCAACCTTTGAACCTAGGACTCTTCACTCCAAAGGCTACTCCCTGCTGCAACATCCTAGGATATTGTCCACCAGTTCCCTACCAAGTTGGTTTCTCACTGGGTCATTGCTTATAATCTGGCGGAAGATTTTCCTTAATAAAAATACTCCATTTGAATCTGTTCCTGCAGGTGGTAGAGAGACAGCCTATAGTGGCTGACGCATGGCCAGCAGAAGGCTGTCCATTATTCTTTCTTTCTTCAGTGAAGGCTTTGAATTGGATCCAGCTGTTCTTGGTTGCAAAGGCCAAAAGACCTCAATATCCTGCTCTTTGTTTTCCTGGAAGTTATTGGCTGTTGTTAGCCATGAAGGCCAGGTTGGAACCCTTAAAGAACTGAAATGTTTGTGGGTAGGTACTAGGGAGCAGGGTCTTAGAATAGCATAGATGATGGCATTTCAAGATCAAGCCTCAGTTTCAGGTGTGACTAAAGCCATGTGTTGACTCCTGTGCGGAATAGTCCGTAAATGGACCTGAACAAAAAAGCCAACTGGATTCTTCTCACCCTTTACTTAGAATAAATGATAATGTAATAATTTTTAATACTTCTCATCACTTACCCAGTCATTATTACATGCTAAATACTATGCTAAAAGCTGTTTATAAGCACCCTTGTCATCATTTTTAGGTGTAACATTTACTGAGCACTTACTAGGTACCAGGTCTTGTACTAAGCACTTTAAGCTTTGCCATCCTGTAAGGTAAACGCTGATATGTCCCTTGTTTTTGAGGCATAGATATTGAGCCTTAGGTTCACCACTCCAGTGTACCATAATTAGCTAATGATGAAAATAGGGAACTCTACAATAGGAATGTTTACTGAGATTCTCAAAGGGCTAGAAATTCGTTGCAATAAGACTAAAAGAAAGGGACAGGAAAAGAGCAAAATTATTGAGAGGACTGAAAAATATGCCAACTTCCTATACTGCGCCAACATTACCCCACTGCCTCTTGTTTCAACTGTTTGAGAGAACAGTTTTTATCTTCTGGTTTTGCAGCCAGAGGGGGCTGACCATTTGGATTGGCACAATCCTAAACATGTCTAGAAATGGAATTCCCAAATTTCCTACTAAATAGCAACTCCAGTGAGATGACCAAGCATAAGCTTGGTAAGGCAGTGCCTTTATGGATCGGTTTGGTCAGAATAAGAAACTCACTCGCATCTGAACTTGGAACTCAGAAGGGATTTTCGTCCTCCAAATGTCAGATGTGATAGAAGGCTGTTGGTGAGTCACTCCCTTTTTCAAGGAATAGAGGCATAATTCCCAGCGGAATAATGAGCTTCAGCCCACTGGCGCCCAAGGAGCTAACACAGTGGGCAGATGTCCGAACTCAACTGGCCATGTCCCAGATGCAAACAATAGAACACTGGCCAACTTTACTACTAAAGAGAGTATCTGAAGCCATGGTATTGCCTTGGCCAGCCAAAAATGCATTATAAGACCACGGTTACCCACAATAGTCTCACTTCATAAAGAAGGAAAGGATTGGGGGGGGGGGGAGTAACGTGAGCTTATATTTTCTGATGGAGTTTGAGGAAAACTGCTCAGAAATTTTGCCTCTTTGCCCTTTTGGATGATGGATTGCTTCGGTTTTATGAAATGCTGGGGCTAAATCCCGTCAAGGTTGGGACTACATGAATATTAATTGGTCCCGAATAAGAAGGGTGAGGCCTTGCTCATTGCCAGTCTGGGGCAGTCATCATCAGTGGTCTTTTCCAGACTCTTTGTTTTAGAGGAGATCTTTTTAGTGGGGGAAACTCAGAGCGTTCCATTTGGGAAGGAGCTTTTTTTAAGCTTTCCATAGTTGTCAGTAATTCTGTTTGTTAAAAATTGCATCATGTGAAAGGACTATAATGACATTGGGTTGTCTAAGCAGATCCTATTTCATGTTCTCTAAAATAGATGCAGATTACAAAATTCAGGGTAAGCACTTTTTTACAGTTCCCAGAATTTTGTCTGTTTGTGTTTATGTTATGTAGTACTTTCATATATATCATTTTCCCTAAAGGTAAATACAGCAGATACTGTTTTTCCTCTTTTACAACTAAGATCAGCAATTAAATAACTTGCAAATAGCAGATCAGAATGATTGAGTGGCAGAACTGGACTTTAATCTGGGTCCCCTGATTCCAGACCCTCTTTCTTTTGTACACAGGCCTTGGCCAGTCCATAGGGGCTACTCCTTGCTTTCTCCCACTCATTCATTCCATTAATATGTTCAGCCCCGGCCATGACATCTTCTCCATAAACAGGGGAGAGTGGGGCCTAGACAAAATGATATTTGTATAATTCCCCTGGAGCCAAGGAACAACTTTGCTTTCTTGGATGTATTAACTTTGGGCACAAAGCATTTGTCCTGGGGGAGTGGTTTGCCTTTAACTTTGGCAGGGGGAAGAAATTATTTCCTATGGCATGTATAGAGATGAGTTTTCTTCAATAAATAGAGCTCTGTCAATCACATCAAGACAATGAAAAATAGGAAATGCAGATGCATTTGGCTGCATTGGATCAAAAACATAAAAAAAACATTAAAAATCACATTAAGTCACTTACGGGAGGTTTTCTCAGAGCCACTGAATATCTAGACACAGTTCCGTTGGGACATAATTCTGAAAGCTAAGAAGACTTTTGCTAAATTAGAGGAAAATAAAACAACTCCGCCTCAACTTCCAGAAGATTCCAGCCAAGCCTGAGTTCTAAACCTCTTAGATTTGGATTTGGTTCTAAACTTGGCAAAGATGCACTAGCCCATCCCTACTGGAAAGCTCTCAAGAGAGTCAGTTCCAGCTTTCCAAAAACTTGCAGCCCAAATATGTTTGGCTCCACATCTGAACCTTTGTAATATTTGACATCTATTAGAAATTACCAATTCAACTTTAGAAACCTAAAATCAAGCTGAACTCCAATGGATGTATGAAGTCAAACTGATAAGATTGCCATATAGCTTAAGCAAACATTGAACCTGATTTGAAAACCCATGTGAAGGCTCACGCACATTTTTGGCCAGGGCTCCAAGATCTTTGGAGATATTAATGAGGAGGAAGAGGAGGGAGATCTCATTTTTCTCTTCTAATCCATTGCCTCCACCTCTGTAGCTACTGTATTTCATGACCTCAGAGGACAGAACTCCTGAAAGTAGCATAACAATGGCCCCTGTGAAATCAGAGTTATTTAAAAACAAGGTGATAATTTTTCCTAATCTGAATTAACCCAGTGGAGCTAGTAACAGAATAAGAAAATTACTACTTTGACTTCACCAAGAGATTGGCAGCCTTTAAGCCAGGAAAACCCGGGTAAGTTTGCTCACAAAGACGGAAAAGCACTTACAGATCAGATAAGATATTAATCCAATTTGGAACTCTTGAGAGAATAGAGAGGAAGTGGCCAATTAGAAGAATTCTGATCTGATGTAAAGGCTGAGAAGACCCTCAAAGTAGCCAGTACACCCTTTGGTTTGTTTGGTTGGCTGCTTGTTTCTTTAGAGGATGCTATAATGTAGAAGAAATTGTCTTTGTATTTTGTCTTTTGTAAGCTTCCAGGGGTTTGGCAACCTTGCAATTTGTTTGTCAATGTCTAGGGCTCCTGAATGTGTTGTCTAAGAAGTAACATGTGCTATATCCATTTGAGGCCGCAGGAAGTAGTAGGAAAAGCTATGGGCCTGGCCCAAACGTTCTGTCACTTAAACATCAGTGTGACCTTGAAATAAATCACTTACTCCTCTGAGCTTTGGTTTCTTCAGTAGTTAATAGTTATTATAATATCTTTTTCAGAGTGTTCTTGTGAAAACCGACCGAAGGAATGTATGTGCAATTATTTAGCATTGTACCTACCATAGAATATGTTCTAGAAGAGTTAGTTATTTAAATCTGCAAGGAAATGCAAAACCCAACCTTCCTTGTTCATCTCTTCCATCTTCTCATATTATCTCTAGGATAAGAAAACCTGAGTTGCTCTCTGGAACATTATTTCATGATATTATGGTAAGTTTTGGACTCCTAGTACATTGTTACCTTCCATCTCGAAATCAAAGCAAAGGAGATAAGACAGAATGTATATTCATTATCATTCCTTCTCTTTTCTTCTTCTAACCATTTCATTAGATATCCTGACTGTTCTCCGTACGTGTATTGTGATTTTTTTTATCTTGATTTTAAGACAAAATGGCCAGTATATTTCATCAGGTGAAATCCTTTTCGATAAGCTGATCCTCTAGTCATGAAAGACTTTTCCCTCTCTCTCACTTTCCTTCCTACCGTGTCTACATCCCTCCATCTTTTTCTTCCTTAATCCCATTCATTTATATATTCAACACCATGTTTGAGTGCTTATTATGCAGCACTCATTCGTTGAGACTTTATATGTAAGAGCAGTAAACTCTGTGCTGTCTGTGCTCTCGTAGAGCAGACATTCTAGGGGCATCGGGTAGGGGGGAGGGACAAGAAATAATGATATACAGAACCAAATAAACATGTTGTATATATAAAGTGGGAATAAGAGCAATGATGAAATATGATACTGGAGAATAGAATAGAGGTTGATGGGTCGGGGGGGATCAGGCTCGGGAAGATGTTTGTGATGAAGGAACGCAGAGCAGAGACCTGGAAGGGAGGTGAGAGAGAGGCATTTGATCTTCTGGGGAAGAATATTCAGCAAAGGGAACAGCCAGCTCAAAGGCATGCGGGGGACACGGTGAAGAAGCCAACGACTTTGGGGTTTACTCTAAATCGGATGTGAGGGGGTTTTGAACAGATGAGGGACATGATACAATGTAATTTTTAGAATGCTCTTCCTGGAACCTATTTGGGAAACGGCAGTAAACTCTGAGCAGAAAAGAGCAATCATGGGAAAGATTAGCACTGAGAAAATAAGGCATATTCTCATAATAGAAACTTCTGCTTTTTTGTTGAATAGTAATGTTTAGTCTAAAAAAAAAGCAAGTGAGGTTCTAATATTTCTATCTAAAGATGCAGCTTCTAGCTTTTCCTCCATTTTTTCCTCTTTGCTTCCCTTCTCATTCTTTTGCTTGGAAAAGAAAGAACACCAATTTGAGAAGGGGATCAGTCTTCTCTTTCAGTAGAAGTAGGTAGAATCTAGAACGGTGTTACCTCTGATCAATTTATAGACTGTCATCCTAATAATCAGTGCTAATATTTATTGAAGCCTTGTTACACGTTGCTAAGCATATTGCTAAGTGCACAGCAGGCAGTACATCAATTCCTTAAGGCTCACTTACTATTACTGACCATCTGGTGAATAATAAGACTGAGTCTTGAAGAGTTTGAGTAATTTTCTCAATTTCTCAGGGCAAGACCCCAGTGCATTTAACTCAAATTCTGTACTCTCCACAAACACACTCACTCACTAACACAAATCGTTATTAAATGGGAAATTATGAACTGTACCAAGTATTGCATTAGGGTAGGATATGGCATAGATGTGTAGTTATAGAAGTCAAATCTAATGTAAATGGTATTCAGAATGTTGAGCTTAATTTTATCTCCACCAGAAATTTGAACGCGTAAATGGAGACTTTACTTACAGTGGAAAATTGTGCCCCTTTTTGTAATCATTGGAGAGTTGGGAGTGCAACATTAAAAAGAGAGTCTGTCCTCCAGAAATATTTTAGGTCCCATTTTTCTCTGAATGGAGACAGCTCTACATTCAATTATTTTATGCTAGGCACCTGTGTTTTACTTGCTGTCAGGATATGTTTATGAATGCCTTTCCCATCTCTTCCATCATAGGGACTAGTTTTTAGAAGGAATAAGAAAGATTTCAATGGCTAAAGTCTACAAACAGATATACATTGTTAATGATGGAGAAGTAAGTCTTCTGTTTTTCAGTCAGCTGAAAGATTGGTAGGTTCTGCTAGATGAAACCATAAGAATGATTTTCTTAGTGATGGGTGTATGTGTGGTGTATATACTCTTAGAATCTCCTTGCCCCCTCTTTTTTTTTTTT
>RCUC01094753.1:0-40584 GCA_003697995.1 Taxidea taxus jeffersonii | reverse complement strand
CCCGACAGCCGCCCCCGGGGAGCCCGCACCGCCCGCCCGAGCCCCCCGACAGCCGCCATCCGCTAAAAGGCCCCTGGGACACGCCTCCCCCCACGTTTTCTCTCCCTTCAGATATCATACAAGAGAGGATAGCGACTGTTCAAAAGTAAAAATGACATTTAAAAAAAAAGTCATTGGTAAGTAGAACTTCGTTAAAATTTAAAGCATCTGCTCTGAGAAAGACACTCCCAAGACAAGACGAGACAAGCCATAGACTGGGAGAAATATTTGCAAGACAAACATAATAACAGAATGGTATCCAAAATATAAAAAGAACTCTTAATACTCAACAATAAGAAAACAACGGATTATTAAAACAGACAGAATACCTTAACAGACTCTCACCAAAGATATACAGATGCCAAACAAGCATATGGAAAGATGGACCACACGAAAAGTCATCAGGGAAATGCAAATTAAAATAATGGGATACCAGGACACACCTATTGGGACAGCCAAAACCCACAACACCAAGGGCACCAAGTGTTGCGGAGGGTGCGGAATGATGGCAACTCTGGTTTATTGCCGGCGATAAGCCACAAGCTGTGATACTGTTAATGATGGACCCATGCCTTGATACATTTGTCAGAACCCAGAGAGAACGTGCGACACTGAAGCGAAGGTAATTAGCCCATGACCTCTGGGTGATAATGAGCTATCCATGTGGGTGTTCATTCTTCCTGTGTACCCTTGATCTCTCTCTCTGGTTACATCAGCTAGTACTTCCAATGATATGGAGAAAGTAATGAGAGGGGACATCCGTGCTTTACTCCTGGTCTTAGCTAGAAGCTTTCCATTTCTCACCACTAGCTGTCAGCTGGAGGATTTTTGTAGACACGTATTCTTCATTAAGCTGAGGACATTCCCTTCTATTCTGAGTTTGCTGAGAGTTTTTACCAAAAATGATAGTTGGATTTTGTCAAATGCTTTCTGCATCTACTGATGTGGTCATATGATTTCTTGTTAGCCTGTTGACTAGCCTGTTGATATGATGGATCACATCAACTGAGTTTTAAATGTTGACCTAGCCTCTCATGCCTGCAGCAAATCCTACTTGGGCATGATGTAGAATTTTTTTTTATACATTGTTGATTTGATTTGCTATTTTTTAAGGATTTTTGCATTTATGTTCATGAGAGAACTCATGGTCTCTAGTTGCCTTTATTGGGAACGTCTTTGGTTTTGGTGTTAGGATAAAGCTGGCCTCATAAAATGATTATGTAAGTATTCCTGATGTTTCTTTCTACTGCAAAAGACTGTTGAGAATTGGTATAATTTCTTAAATGTTTGGTAGATTCCCCAGCGAATGCATCTGGTCTCAGTGCTTTCTGTTTTGGAAGGTTATTGCTTATTGATTCAATTTCTTTAACATATGTAGATTTATTCAGATTTTTTATTTCTTTTTGTGTGAATTAATCAGTGTAATTTTTCCTTTTCTTTATTACAGAACATCTTAACATACATGAGAACAAAAAAGAATATTGTAATGAATTTCCACATATCTATTGTTTTATTACCAACTCATAACCAATTTGCCTCATAATCAGAGTAGCTTTGATGTTCAATTCTGTTCCTATGAATGAGTTCCAGCATCTTTTCATATATTTCATATATTTAATTTTTTAGGACCCATTTCTATTTTCCTTCTGTGAACAATCTTTTCATATTCTTTCCCAAATTTTCTGGTAAATCTTTGACATTTTTCTAATTGATGTGTTGGCTCCTTTTATATGTAGAGGAGCAGAGTAATTGGTATTTTCCCAAATATATCCCCTATCCATTTCTGGATACATATTCTGAACATGCTTTTCTGCTCCCTTGAAGTTAGGTGTGACCATTTTTTTCCACCCCAAAGGCATGTGGCTTCTCACTTAAACTTTAAAAGGCAAATGAGAAACAGATGCAAAAAAGGAGCTTTTCCAGAACTTCCTCTAAGTAAAAGGAGAAACTTCTGAGAAATGAGGACTGTCACAAATTCCCTCTCCTGAGGAGCTTTTATGGCCATGAAAAAGTGGAAAGTTGGTGCTGAGATGGATTCCCCCAGATAAGACTCACTCCATTGGTTTCCCCCCTAGATTTGCCTTCCCACAGTTCACTGCCCTTGAAAGTCCAAAGCCTTGTCCTTTATCTTGTCACTTCTCTACAAGTGTATTGTTCTTTGCTAAGATGCTCTATAGGCCCAAGTTTGACCTATCCCTCTTAGTTTCTCATCATGAAGAACTCCCATGTGACACAGGCTGCATGTATCGGAAACCTGTGTTCAGTTTCTGCCTATTAATCTGGTTTTTATCAGTTTAATTTGCAGGGCCCCGGGCAATGAATTTAAACTGGGTAGAAGAACTAGATTTTTTCCCCCTCCCCTACACTACTTTATCATCATAAATCCCAGATTGAGCATACTAGGGAGGAAAGCCATCAGCCAACCAATGAGGGAAAATATATCATATGCTAAGAATAAGCTTTTATTATTAATTAAGTCGCTGAGATCTTGTGGCTAGTTTCCTCTTACACTCTAATCAAACCTATGCTGAGTGACACGGGAATCTTTTTGGTGATATGAATAGCAACTCTGTTTTCCTAGCCTAAAATTTCTCTTTGAATTTGCTTGTTTTTTTACTGTCATATAGGATGTTTTGTTTTGTTTTGCTCCATGATTATTCTAATAATACACATTTATTGCATAAAATTTGGAAAGTAGGAGAAGGGTAAATATATTAAGGAAAAATTCACTATACTCTTACCAGTCTTTCAGAAGCTCCATTGAAATAAAATTTGTCAGTATTTTCCTTCAAATAATCTTGGAGTTTTAAAAAGATTTTATTTATTAGAGAGAGAGAGAGATAGAGAGAGAGTGTGCAAGCAGGGGGAGGGCCAGTGGGAGAGGGAAAATCCCAAGTAGAGTTCGGAGTCCTGTCATGGGGCTCGATCCCAAGTCATGGGGCTCGATCCCAAGACCCTGAGATCATTATCTGAACTAAAATCAAGAGTCAGACTCTTGCTGGAGGGAGCCACCCAAGCATCCCTAGTCTTGATTTTTTGAATCACAATTGGAAACACCATCTGGAATTCATCCTGGTTTATATTGTGGAATATGGAATCAATTTTTTCTTCCTAGATAACTACCCAGATTTTGCTACATCAATTATTAAACAGCCTATCTTTACCCAGAATGGAAGACTGTAACTCACTAGGCTTATAGTTATAAATCTTAGCAGACAGAAATACAGTATGGATATAGAATAGTTGAGCCTAGTTAACTAGTTAACAACAACTAGCTAGTTTGATTGAACAGATATATAGAAAACAAAGTTCTCTCATGATCAAAATAACATTATACCAATTACAGAGTCTAAAGCCCAACTAAAAATTGTTTTACTTCCTTACCTTGTTTTCTTCCCCTGAAAGATACTGTGATTTGCTGTCTTTTCAAACATATACCTGAGTTTCCTTTCAGATGTGAATTTTACCTTGTTTATGATAATTTCCTTTGTTGCAAATATGTGTATCTGAATCTCTTTTCAAATATATATCTTAGCTTTTTACTGTTACACATTTTGTTTTTAAAGAATATACATACTTGGGGCACCTGGGTGGCTCGGTGGGTTAAAGCCTCTGCTTTCGGCTCAGGTCATGATCCCAGAGTCCTGGGATCGAGCCCCATATCGGGCTCTCTGCTCAGCAGGAGGCCTGCTTCTCTTACTCTCTCTCTCTGCCTGCCTCTCTGACTACTTGTGATCTCTGTCAAATAAATAAATAAAATCTTTAAAAAATATATACATACTTGAATAGCTTTAAAAGTATACTACCAACATTTTTAAGGTGATTTTTTTGTGTGTGAGCACAAGAATTTCTCTCCCTAGTGGATCACAAAGTAATTTCTGGAACATTAAGGGATTCAGAGGGCTGTGGAAAAAAACCACAGACTTGGAAAATTTAAATATGGCTTTCTGGGACGCCTGGGTGGCTCAGTTGGTTAAGCGGCTGCCTTCAGCTCAGGTCATGATCCCAGCAATCCTGGGATCGAGTCCCGCGTCGGGCTCCTTGCTCAGCAGGGAGCCTGCTTCTCCCTCTGCCTCTGCCTGCCTCTCTGTCTGCCTGTGCTCGTTCGCTCTCTCTCCCTCTCTCATAAATAAATAAAATCTTTAATAAATAAATAAATATGGCTTTCTGCCTGCAGGAAGTAATGGAGGGAATATCTACGGACAGACAGTCAGATGGCTCTTTTGTTTCAGATCCATTCATTTTGGGAATCCATTTTGTGAATAAATAATCTGGTTAGAAGACAGTCTTCTGTCTCTCACAGAAAAAATATATTAGTCTTTAGATACCAGAAAGAAGAAAGATGGTAAAGAATATGAAATATGAAGCACTTTATCAGGAAGAATTCAGATAACTTTATTTTTTTCCCAAGATTTTGTCCACTTACTTGTCAGAGAGAGATAGAGAGAGACAGCGCAAAAGCAGGGGGAGCTGCAGAGAGAGAGAGGGAGAAGCAGGGTCCCCTCCAAGCAAGGAGCCGGAGGCAGGGCTTGAAACCAGGACCCGGGCACAAGGAGCAGAAAGCAGACAGCAAACCGACCGAGCCACCCAGGGGTCCCAGATAGCTCTGAACAGCGGCCCTTTTCCGGGCGCAGCATCGCCCCACAGAAATGAATGAGAGTTTGCATGCAGGTTTTGAATGTGAGTTATGGGGCTGCTGCCATGTGCGAGCACTCCGCACGTTCTCGATACCTCCTGTCTGTTCAAATGTGTCAGCTCTCAGAACTCCCGCCAATATGACAGCCTGGCACGGGGAACTCTTGGCCCCTTGAAACAGACCAGTCCGACCCGAGATGGGTTGCCCGCAGAGAAGAGGCACCAGTTTCAGGCTTTGTATGAAGAAAAGAATGTAAACCAAATACCTAGGCGGCATGTTTCTACGGACGACTTGTTGAAAAGATATTTTGTATATACTGAACTAAATCAAGTGTGTTATTCATTTCACCTGCTTTTCCTCTTCTCAGTGTGACCACCAGAGTTTTCTTCCTTTTTTTTTTTTTAAAGATTTTATTTATTTATTTAACAGACAGCAGAAGTAGGCAGAGAGGCAGGCAGAGAGAGGGGAGGAAGCAGGCTCCCTGGTGAGCAGAGAGCCCGATGTGGGGCTCGATCCCAGGACCCTGGGATCATGACCTGAGCTGAAGGCAGAGGCTTAACCCACTGAGCCACCCAGGCGCCCCCAGAGTTCTGGGTTCTGGGGGAAGGAGTCGAGGTGGTGGAGGATGGCGGGCGCAGACGACATCAGGCGCAGGAGGTCAGCCAGACAGGCATCACGCGTTCCCAACGCCTACAAACACGAGATCCAAGACAAGAAGCGCAGCAATTCCAGAAACAGAAACCCACCGCGTTCTGGAAGGTGGGGCTGGCGGACGAGTGAATGGGAGAAGGGAAGCCCTGCGACGGGAAGACAGACGCGGCGGGAGGGCCGGCAGCCGAGCAGCGGAGCACAACATCGAACTTTCAGGAGTCGCGCCGGAGCCCGGCTGGGACAGGGTGGTCTGGGGTCCCGCGGGGTCACACGAGAGGGGGGGACTGAGTGTGGCAGAGCCCGCAGGTATCAGAGCGGGGAAGCCGGCCACAGGGACGGAGCCGAGGGGTGGCTCTCCGCTGGGGTTACCTTAACCGGTGATCCGCGGCACAGTCAGGCCACTGCTCCCTGAGCAGGGACACCACACGTGGCAGATCCGGGGAGACCCCCCTGGAAGAGCGGCGGGGTCTGCTGGGTTTGGAGACTCCAAATGGGGCGTGTGCCAGAGACAGAAACCCTCGGTCACAGGCCGGGTGAGCCCGAGTGCAGCCGGAGACCGGGGAGACGGGAGGCACCGGCGGCCGCACCGACGCTCTCGCTCCCACTGGGCAGCAGATTGGGGGCCGCCATTTTCAGTCCCGCCTTCCGGAACGCTACGGAAAGCGTTAAGGGACAAAAGCTACCGAGAGCGAACCAGAGCGGATTCCTTAGCTCGGCCCCCGGCAAGGGCAGTGCGATTCCTCGCCAGGCAAAGACACGAGAATCACAACAGGCCCCTCCCCCAGAAGCTCTGCAAGAACATCCAGCCTAGACCAAGCTCACCGATCAAGAACAGCAGAATTCCAGAGGAGGAGAAAGCAAAGCATGGAATTCATGGCTTTCTCCCCACGATTCTTTAGTCTTGCAAAGTTAATTTTGTTTATTCTAATTTTTTTTAACTTTTGCTTTCTTCTTTTAACTTTTTAAAACTAGTTTATCTTAACAATACCTTTCATAAAAATATATTTTTGAACCCTCATTATTATACTCATATTTTAACCTTCATTGTATCAAACTTTATTTTTTGTATACACATAGGACTTTTTCCTTCTAAAAAATTTTGGGGGGCACCTGGGTGGCTCAGTGGGTTAAGCCTCTGCCTTCGGCTCAGGTCATGGTCTCAGGGTCCTGGGATCGAGCCCCGCATCGGGCTCTCTGCTCAGCAGGGAGTCTGCTTCTCCCGTCTCTCTGCCTGCCTCTCTGCCTACTTGTGATCTCTGTCTGTCAAATAAATAAATAAAATCTTTTTTAAAAAATTTGGGAAACAACTTCTTCTAATAAATCAAAATATACCCTAAATCTAGCACAGAGCTTTGTTCTAGTCTCCAGCCTGAGCAAATTCTCTCCACTTTCTTTTTCTTTCTTTTCCCCAACTTATCAACTCCTTTTTTAGAAATTTTTTCAAAATTTTCATCTTTAAGTCATATTCCATCCCTTCATTGTATTTATTCTTTTGTGTGTATATGTATGTATATATATATATTTTTCTAAAATTTTGGGAGGTGGTTTCTTCTAAGAGACCAAAATACTCCCAAAATTAAGTGGGTGGCTCTGTTCTATTCACCAGTCTAATATATATTTTTTCTTTCTTCTTTATTTTCTTCAAATTTTTTTTCCTGAACTTCTTTTTACAACCCTCTTCTTCCCCCTACAATTTGGGGTCTCTTCTGATTTGGTTAATGCACATTTTTCTGGGGTCTTTGTCACCTTTTTAGTATTTTCTTCTCTCCTTCCTATTCTTACATGGATAAAATGACAAGGTAGAAAAACTCACCAGAAAAAGGGGGGGGCGCCTGGGTGGCTCAGTGGGTTAAAGCCTCTGCCTTTGGCTCGGACCATGATCCCAGGGTCTTGGGATCGAGCCCCGCATCAGGCTCTCTGCTCAGTAGGGAGCCTGCTTCCTCCTCTCTCTCTGCCTGCCTCTCTGCCTACTTGTGACCTCCGTCTGTCAAATAAATAAATAAAATCTTAATAAAAAAAAAAGCTTCCAGGACAAACAAAAACTAAAAGAATTTGTAAATACCAAACCAGCTCTAAGCTGGGTCCTCTAAGCAAAGAGAGAGCCTAAAAATAGTAGACCAGAAAGGAACAGACAATATACAGTAACAGTCACCAAACTCATCAATATGCTGTCTACAAGAAACTCATTTTAGGCCCAAAGACACCTCCAGATTTAAAGTGAGGGGGTAGAGGGGCGCCCGGGTGGCTCAGTGGGCTAAAGCCTCTGCCTTCAGCTCAGGTCATGATCCCAGGGTCCTCTCTCTCTCTGCCTGCCTCTCTGCCTACTTGTGATCTCTGTCTGTCAAATAAATGAATAAAATATTTAAAAAATTGAATAAATAAATAAAATCTTTTTTTAAAGAGCCCCCGAGAGCAGAGAGCCCGAGAGCCCGAGAGCAGAGAGCCCGATGCGGGGCTCGATCCCCGGACCCTGGGATCATGACCTGAGCTGAAAGCAGAGGCTTTAACCCACTGAGCCACCCAGGCGCCCCTAAATAAAATATTTTTTAAAAATGTATCTAGGTACAGCCCCACAAACCTGTGGGTTCCTTCATGCTGGGAACTGTATCTTTTTCACCTCTGTGTCTTCGATGTCTAGAATGTCATTTTTAGTAGTTGTATAATATTATATTAATGCACTAAAATTTATCTCTCCCACAGTAAACAAATACAGTAGGAGTACAATTCAGCAAAATAAAAGCAAGAGGTTTAAATGACTGGGGGAAAAAACCAAAATAGTCATTGTTTAGACAAAAACAGCCGAGGAGAATAAACTCAGAAAAGACCCCCAGTGCGCACGGAAAACAATGTGAATGATCGCTGTCACTGGAAAATCTCTGAATAGGAATTTTCTTTAAGTAACACCACTGAATGGCTGTCTCGACCGTCCCTGCTGTCTGAGCGTTCCTGTTCCACAGTGCAAGCTGGTGTGCATATCCTTGCCACAAAGGGCCACACCGCCTCCCGAGAATTAAAAATTTTCATTTGAAACACTCGGCGCTACAGCACTTGCACGGTGACACTGCTCACTACCTTTTCTTACCGATGGACCAACGACGGGGATGGGGATGCTGAAGCCGCGCAGCTGCCCGGAGCGCCAGCGCGAGGACCGCTCACCGCTCGGTTGGGAGAGAGCTGCCCAGACTCGGCCGGCTACGTCCAGTGAGGCGGTTTGGTGGTGGGTCTTCGATCTTTCACAGTTCCAACTCACGACGAATGTAAACCACCTCTGTGAGTTCTCTTGATGACAAAACCACAGAAGCTGCCCCCACTTCTGAGGTTTGCTGCCTGTACTCATTAAGGGAATAATAAATTATGGTTAGAGGTTAGTAAATATAAATTTGTAATTTTCCCCCTTCCAAGTTCTTAAACCCCTGAAATCTATCCATAGAATCCACTGGGGATCGGTGGGCTCTGATTTTATCCTTATATTACCTTATTGAACCTTCATAAAGATCTTATGCAGTAGATAACTATTATTATCCTCACTTAACTGCCCAGAAAATGAGAGATAAAATATCTCCTCTGAAGTCATATGACTAGTAAGTGACAGAGCTGGGATCTGAACCCACGATAATGGACTCCAGCATGTATGTCTTATTTTCTTATTTTATATTTTTAAAAATCGTTTATTTATTTGAGAGAGAGCAGAGTGAGAGAGAGCGTGAGTGGGGGTGGGAGGGAGGGGGAGAGGGAGAAGCAGGCTCCCCATTGAGCAGGGAGACCCTCACTGGCACCCCTTACTTTTTATTTTAAACCTCTTAAGAGTTTATGTATATTTAGTCCCATTACTTTTAGCAATATCTCTGATCTCTGTCTATTCCTGACTCATTTCCATTTTGGTTTAATTACTGTAGATTTATGTTTTTTATATCTACTAAGACAAACCTCTTACCATTCTGAGATTTTTTTTCAATATCGAAACTAATATACATCTGAATTTTAAGGAAGAATTTTTTCATTATACGCTAATATGGGGAGAACTGATATTTGAAAACACTAAGCATTCTGAACTAGGAACAGGATATTCTCTCCTTGCGCTAGGATAGGTATATAAGCCTCTCATTAAGATAATGTTGCTTTGCGGGGGGCGCCTGGGTGGCTCAGTCAGTTAAGTGTCTTTTTTTTCCCTTTAAGATTATTTATTTATTTGACAGTAAGAGAGAGAGAGCACACCACAGAGGGAACACAAGCCAGGGGAGCGGGAGGAGGAGAAGCGGGCTTCCCACTCAGCAGGGAGGCCAGTTCAGGGCTGGATCCCAGGACCCTGGGATCATGACCTGAGCTGAAGGGAGACGCTTAATGACTGAGCCACCCAGGCGCCCCTAAGCTTCTGACTCTTGATTTCAGCTCAGGTTGTGATCTCAGGGTCCTGGGATGGAGCCCTATTGGGTGTGGAGCCTGCTTAAGATTCTATCTGCCCCTCCCCCCCTTCCCCCCCTTTAAAAAAAGTGTTTTCTTTACATAATTGACGTACTTTTAGCTTAATTTGTTCTGAGTTTATATTTTATTACGATTACAAATATCTATTTCCCCTATACTTCCTTCTAATTGATTACTGCCTGTCATGGTGTTTTAAGAATGTATACAAAATAGGGACGCCTGGGTGGCTCAGTTGGTTAAGCAGCTGCCTTCAGCTCAGGTCATGATCCCAGCGTCCTGGGATCGAGTCCCACATCGAGTCCCACATCGAGTCCCACATCGGGCTCCTTGCTCGGCAGGGAGCCTGCTTCTCCCTCTGCCTCTGCCTGCCACTCTGCCTGTGCTTGTTCGCTCTCTCTCCCTCTCTCTCTGACAAATAAATAAAATCTTAAAAAAAAAAAAAAAGAATGTATACAAAATAGGGGCATCTGGGTGGCTCATTGGGTTAAAGCCTCTGCCTTCAGCTCAAGTCATGATCCCAGGGTCCTGGGATTGAGCCCTGCTTGGGGGGGGGGGCGGTGGGCTCTGTGCTCAGCAGGAAGCCTGCTTCCCCCTGCCTCTCTGCCTACTTGTGATCTCTATCTGATAACTCCTCTCTTCAAGAAGAGGAAGCTAATTTCCCTGCCCTTGAATACAGACTGTACTTAATGATCCTATTCTAATGATTAGAATGAGGCAGAAAAATTGCACAATTTGATGGACCAATAGTAAAAGATGGGGTAATTTCTTATGCAACAACAGATAACTAATACATTGGTAGATATTTATTTCCTGCTTAGCCTTTGTGTGAACTTTCTCTTATATGGGTTTTTAGCTGCTTCTATCTTTTGGTAGAGCAAACTGTATTATCAGGACATAAATGTAACATAAATGTAATTGTATTATCAGAACACAATGTAATATTTTTTAAGATGTTATTTATTTATTTGACAGAGAGATCACAAGTAGGCAGAGAGGCAGGCAGAGAGAGGGGGAAGCAGGCTCCCAGGCACAGAGAGGAGGAAGCAGGCTCCCCGCTGAGCAGAGAGCCTGATATGGGGCCCGATCCCAGGATCCTGAGATCATGACCTGACCGAAGGCAGAGGCTTAACCCACTGTGCCACCCAGGTGCCCCATAATGTAATATTTTTTGATATGCTGCCTCTTTTTTCTTCTTATGTCATTCCTGCTGCTCCTGTCTTTAGCCAGACAAATGATTCTTTCAAGTAAGAATGACTATGGCTTTTTTTTTTTTTTTGGCTATGGTTTTTAATACATATAATTTACCTCACTAAAAATTTTTCCTCCCTTGCTATTTTTCTATGACAGCAAGTGTAACAACAGCAATGAAGCTCAATTTTAAGAAGTGAATTTTAGCTTCCAGGAGTGCATTATAAAGTACTGGATAATATAGTCTGCAAAGTAAAACAAAATCTTATTTCAATCGTGAGTTCAGTATTTACTCCTGACCACTGTTAAAATCAGATAGTCCACGGACAGGCAGCCTGCGAACGAAGGATGGGTGACCATGCGTGTGCACGGTGTGCAGACCCCACTTCATATAATATGTAATGTGACGTATGTCCTTTCCTCTAACTGGGAAGTAAGGAGGAGCAGATTCTCATTTTCCTATATAAGTCCATCGAGAAAGTAATCCTTGAGTTAACGCCCACGAGGAAGACAAACAAATACGACTTCTTATGATACACTTAGTCCCTCCCTCAGGTTTCTCCACCCCCAGCCTCTCTTCACAACCCGATTTAGGCAACAGCAACCTGAAGAACCGTATCACCTTCTGTCCTCTCCCAGGTTGTTACTTGTATGAACTAGTTTCCAGGTTTCCCCTGTATTTCCTTCTAACTATTAAAGTATCTTATTTCAGGAGCACCTGGGTGGTTCAGTGGGTTAAAGCCTCTGCCTTCTGCTCCCAGGACCCTGGGATCGGGCCCCACATCGGGCTCTCTGCTCGGGGGAGAGCCTGCTTCCTCCTCTCTCTCTGCCTGCCTCTCTGCCTACTTGTGATCTCGATCTTTCTGTGTTAAATAAATAAATGAAATCTTTTTTAAATAAATAAATAAAAGTGTCTTATTTCAGGGCGCCTGGATGGCTCAGTAGGTTGGGCCTCTTACCGTTGGCTCTGGTCATGATCTCAGGGTCCTGGGATTGAGCGAGCCTGGAGCCTGCTTCCCCTACTCTCTCTGCCTTCTGCTCCGCATACTTGTGATCTCTCTCTCTATATATATATATCAAATAAATAAATAAAAATCTTTAAAGTGTTTTAGTTCTTCTTTTAATATTGAAAATGTTTTAATCTTCCCTTTAATATTGCTGTATTCTAAGGGATCCCCGAGAAAACTGGACTGGATAGGCAAGTAACAGAGTTCTTCTTCCATTCCCCTGCTATAAAGGGGAAGCGAGAACATTCTGGCACAGGATGACCACAGGTCCTAACTGAAAAGGCCTTGTATTCCTCCACTTCAGTCCCTCATGATTACTCTGTTCTGTTCTTTCTGGTACTTCCTTACTCCAAATTGCAGACATGAAAAAAATCACTTGATTTAACTTCTGACAACTGACCTCTAATGTCGTAGTGGAGATTTGCCGAAGATCCTAATGGAAAGCGGGAACATCATTAAACAAACATTTGAATGCCTTCAGTGGGCCTGGAGTCCTTCCAACAAGGCACAGAAGGCTTCTGTTTTCCCTCAGGGCATAGATGGGTTAGGCATACACTTCATGTTTGGGGGTTTTCTTTTTGAAGACTTTATTTATTTATTTTAGAGAAAGACAGCAAGAACAGGAGGGGCAGAAGGAGACGGACGGAGAGAGATGAGCTCAAGAAGACTCCATGCTGAGCACAGAGCCCAATGTGGGGCTCAATGCCAAGACCCTAGGATCATGACCAGAGCTGAAACCAAAAGTTAGACACTTCATCGGTTGCCCCACCTCAGTGACCCACATTTGGGCATTTTCTGAAGAGATTGTATTGGTCTTGGGTGTGTTCTGTCTACTGATTAAAATGAGTTCCTCAGTTTCTCAAAAAATTCTGTAACTTAAGAGTTAATCCCACAGCCTTCCTTTGGACAGACGTTTCAGTAACATCGGCAAAGAATGACTGGCCACAGAAATTCAGGGAAAACTTTGGAGATATAGCTGGAAGTAAATGGAAAAGAACCCTTCCATATCAGCAATGTACAACAGCCCACTTGGGGACCAGCCTGCTCCAGCCGCCGTCAGAGTGATGACTTACAGGAGCGCTGGGCATAAACCTCGCTGCACTCTGCACCACGACACAGAACCAAGTTAGAACAGCCCATTCCCAGCTCACACTCTCTCTTCCTCGGAGTGTCGTAGCCAGTGAGACAACTGAGACACAGCTCTGCAGACAAAACAAGATCCTGGAAAGTTCACAATCCACGCAGGGGATTTCTGGGAACAGGAACAAGAGTCTCTTGCAGAAGGCAAAGAGGAGATAGCAATAACCTCGCCTCGATTTCTAAGCACTTCCTGGGATTCCTAAGGAAGTTCCAGATGTATTATGCTACCTGGAATGAATCCAGAGCCCAAGATCACTCTGGCTCTCTATATGGTTTTCCATAAATACCATCAATGCGTTCCCAATCTTCAAATCACCATGAACCCTACTCAGTTCTCACTCTATGTACTGTCCTTCTCCTCTGTAGCTACATAACAATAATAATTTTTAAAGAAAATCTTAGAGATTCCTACAGAATAGCAGTTTTCAGGGATTGCTGTGGTTGCCAAATATTTTCAGAAGACTGTATCTTAAATATGTAGGTATCTTAAATTAATCAGATTCAAATCCAAGTTCCTCTCGGCTTCTGGAGGAAACAGAGCGACCTTATCAACAACCAGGACAGCGCTCTTTTCATAAGCTCGATAAAAGGCTCCTCCCCTACACAAGCAAAGACGGAGTACCCAGTCCCCAAGCCCGGATCCAATCCCCTCGACCAGGGACGGAAGTGCCGCTAACACTTCTTTGGAGGTGAGAATACACGGGGGAATAAAGAAAAAGAGCAAACTCTGCCGCCCGAACAGGGACTTGAACCCTGGACCCTCAGATTAAAAGTCTGATGCTCTGCCAACTGAGCTATCCGGGCTCCCGGGCCCGGGCCTCTCTGACAGCCCAGCAAAGCAAGTGTTGGGCTACCGGGGACCTCGGTCCACCTGCTCGGGCGCGGCGAGGGCAACCGCTCGCGCCCGGAAGCCCCCCGCGCAGCGCAGCGGCGCCCCCGCCCCCGCACGAAGTGCCCCCACCCAGCGGGCTCCGGCCCGCAACAACTGCGTTCCCTGCCGAAGCGCAGGCAGGGGCGTGCCCCGCAGGCCTCCAGCGTGCAGAGCCCCCACGACGCTCTCGAGTGCCACCGCCTGGGTAAAGCGAGTGGGATTTCTCGTGGGACGAACGTCTTCGTCTCACGTCCCCGAAAACGCACGAGGCTCCAGCGCTTCCGCGCACCTGGAGGACGCAGAGGAAGGCCGCGGGGCGGGACAGTCTCCCTACTTCGCTAGTCCAGTCGGAGCGGGCAGTTGCTGGGCTCTCGCGGGAGGCCCGGAGGCCAGCAAGGAGGCGGCCACGGCCGGCTGCGGGGAAGGTCGGGGTCCGTCGGGGCAGCGTCCGCGGGAAGCCGGACCCCACCAGACAGGCCCAAGATGCCGGCGCCACGACCCGAAACCCCCGCGCGGGTGGGGAGACCCTGCTTGCCGCCCCAGGAACCGACTAGCCCCGCCGTACAGCCGGCAGCTGTCTTCAGAGGCAGAAACCGCAGGCCCAGCGCGTCTCCGCGTCTCTCTCGCCCGCTCCGGGGGGACCAGGTGCGCCGTCCGGCTCGTGCCGCTCGCCCCGGCGCTGCGCGTCCGCTCTGGGTCCGCTGCCGAGACCCAGACCCCCCCGACAGCTTCGGGCCGGGCTGGGCGGAGGCCCCAGGGCCAGGGTGTTCGCGGTTCGCCGGGCGGCAGCCCCAGCGGGCCACCTCGCTCGCCGCGTCCACCCACGCCTCACCCCCTCTCGCTCCCCCCGCCTCCTCCTACAGGAGGCCTTCCCAGCTCCGCGGCCCAAACTACCGGGTTCTGGGTTCCCAGCTCTCGAGGTCTGGGCTTCCCGGACCTGCCAGATTTTCAGTCCGGGGAGCCTCTCCGTAGAATACGTTTCTGTGCAGCCCCGCGGGAGGGCGACGCAAGGTGGCCGGAGGCGGAGCGCGTGGCCGGAGGCGCCCCAGCGGCGGACGCGGTACCCGCCCGCCCCGCGTCCTCGCGCGCTCCCCACTCCGGGCAGCCCCTCCGAAAGCCGTTCCGGCTCCGACGAGAGCGTTGCCCTCCACCGTCCCGCTCCGTCCGCCCGCACAGAGCTCCGCGGGAACGCGCCGCGGCCGGGGTCGGCGTGGGCACTCACCGTCGCGCCGCCCGTCCCCCCAGGTCCCGCGACTGCCGCCGCGCCGCCCCTCGCCGAAGGGCCGGATCCCGCCTCCGCGCCGCACCGGCCTCGTCTCCGTACCCTTCCGCAGGCCCCCGCGGTCCGTTCCGAGGCCCGAAGGCAGAGAAGTCCGGGCACAGTAGGAATTCGAAGACACCGGTAAACGTCCCCGTGCTGAGACTTGTCCCCGGTGCAATGGAAATGCTTCCCCGAGAATTAGCTGAGGACAGTGGAGCAAGCTGAGAGGAGCGGGGAGATCCCTGCCGCACAAAGGCCGAAGGCCGGGGTCCAAAATCAGTCTCCAGCTAGCCTTTCGTTTGTTTTCCAGAAATACACACCAAGGATTCCTAACTCTCACTTTCCAAAGGGTCTCTCTGGGCCCTCAGAAGGTCACAAGACCGTCTTCTCTTTGATGACCACGTGAAATTCCAGCTCCGGGAGGCAGCTCGCTGCAGAGCTCCGCTGGGGGTGGCAGAGCTGGCAGTCACCGTCCTCAGGAAGATGCTTCGTTGACGTTTCAAATTCATTCTGTGCGGACAGTGCCAGAACAGTGATCTGAGCTGACTCCGCCCCTTTTCCTCGAGTAGCTGAAGATTTTCTGTCTTCTCTTTCCCTCTGGACCTAGACTTCCAGAGACAACTTTCTGAGTGTTGTTTTTTCTTTGTGCCCAGTCCCCTGCATTTGCCGACAGGTCTCTGGTACTGAGGAGCAGTGGACCCTGCGGTGATGGTGTGGGAAACCCTTGCCACCACGAGATTGGCCAGATGAGGACAGATCTACAGGCCCAAGCTCAGGGCCACTTGACCCCTGTGGCCATGTGGGGCCAAAGGTGAGGTTTCAACACGCTGGGTATAGTAGCTGTTTCCCTTCCCTGAAAAGGGTGCCCAGCATCTGGATTCCCCTGGGGACCACAGCAGCCAGACTCCCAGTGTGCTCTCCAGACTTTCTTTCATGGTTCTGCTCCACTGCCGTACTTGAGGCCATGGAGAGGCTTCATATTTAATCCAGTGAGAATAAGAAGAGGCAGAAGAAAAGGACACTCTGGTGCTCCTGGAAGGGAAAAATATCAAGCACAACCTTTTATTCTCTGCCTAGAGTTACCAGAAGGAAAATTTGAGAGAACAGCTAATACACCCAAAAAGGAATTTAAAAGCAGTGTATACTTGGCATCTGCCCTGAAATAGCCACGGATTCCCAAAAGCAGTTCTTAGACTGGAGAGTCTAAAAGCAACACCCCCAGACACCCGGTACATCAGGTGGTCACAGCGCAGGCTGTATAAATGGCATCCAGTGTGGAGTCTGGAGTCTTGTGTGTTCCATTTTCCTGCGTGAATGGCCAATCTCACCCTTTCTGGCCCAGTTGCCTTTGAGGAGGGAGATCTTCTGTGTGCACACATGACTCAAGCCTTGCTCTGTCTCTTGAAACTCAGCATTTACAGTTTCTGCACCGTTGATACACAAACTGGCATCCAAAAGGAAATGAAAATAGAACTCATGTTGATACATCCACCCAGCCTAGGCTCATCTTTAGGAAAAAGTAGTCCTAGTGTGTTACTGGCTCCTCCTGTGTAGGACAGTGTTTGTTTTAGGAAACACAAGAAACTCACACATCTGTCTACCCTTGCCCTTCCTCCTACCCCCACAACTACACACACACACACACACACACACAGCCCCTTTGGGCTGCATCTCTCTCTCTGGGATCTCTGGTGTGGCAATAACTCACGGATTCCACTTTATGACTTTCCTTAAAGTCTAAAAACTAAAGTTCTAAAACAAGTGTTTGAATTAAAGTTCTAAAAACAAGTGTTAACTGTAAAATGGGGTAGAAGGGAGGAATCTTTTATAGGAGAAAGAATTTTTAAAAAAGAATAAAGAGCAAGGAAGTGACAAATAGATTTCCGATCAGCCTTGTTTGGGGCAGGGAGGCCCGGAGCTGGCCGGCCGCTTGGGGAATGACTGGACATGCTGCAGTTCTGGCCAAACTGGTCATGCACAGGGACGTGGAAACCCGAGTCGAGGTTTGCTGACGCCCCCCGCCCCCCCCCCCACACACAGAAGCTGCTCCGTCTTGGGCCTGGAAGATATTTCAAACACAAGAAACTAGAATCCAGTGCACAGAATAAGACATGTGGGAGGGAAAAAACTGCTCCTCGCTCGCCGGTAACACCCTGGCGACCTTATTCCAGCTGCGTGTGTGCACAGATTTGGATGTTTTCTACCGCGTGGCATGTGGAACTCTCCAGTGAGACTCAGTTTGCCATCTACAAGAACAACTGTTCTCCCCAAATCCGGAGCAAAATGCTTTTAATACCTTACGCCTTATTTCCCAAAGCAAGCTTTTCCTGAGGCCTGAGAGCCTCCAGCCTCGAAGCTTCCAGGTGTCTTTTCAACGTCCGCGCTGGCAGCGTCCACGGCCCGAAGCGCCGCTGTTTGGGGGAACATGCTCACGGGCACAATCGCTCCGGGAAGGCTTGGGACGCCCCCTCCCCGCCCGGCACCCCAGCTGCGCGCGCGCGGTCATTGGCGGCGGTTGCGCGCACACGGGACGCGCGCGGGGCGAGCGGAGAGGGGACCAGACCCCCAGGCCTTGAGGGAGCATCTGTCCTCCTCCTGCCAGACACCCCGGTCCGATGAGCACAGCTGACCGCTCAGAGAACCGACACTGACGGAGGGGGTAGATTTCTGTTTCCCTCCCGCCTGTCCTGTTTCTGTCCCGCCCTTTCTGGTTAGACCCAATAAAACCCTCTTAGAACGTGCGGGTTGGAGTGGCTTCGGAAGGAGGAGCTGCCGACGGGCTTGGTTCCTTCTTCCGAGCCTCCTCCCCTGTGTCTTCCTGGTGCAGCTGCGGGTGCCGGGAACCGTAAACCGCAGGGGAGAAACGCGAAAACAAAAAAAGTAATCCAGTAGATTTTCTAATTCTGGAAAAAACGGACCGTGGAGGTGCCGGGGATTGAACCCGGGGCCTCGTACATGCGAAGCACGCGCTCTCCCACTGAGCTACACCCCCTACCTCCTCTCTGCCTTTCCTGTTTAGTAAAATATTACTCCTGTTTTCCCATTTTTTCAAACTATTAGAATTGGCCTGCGGAATGTCTACCAGGTCCAACGGTGCCCTGTCTGAAACGACTACACTGGGTAATGTGCACAGGCTTCCCGGGGAACCAGACGGTAAACCGAATCTCAGGCCTCCGCGGCCGGGTGACCTGCTCCAGGGTCGGCTCAGCAGCAGAGTGCGGCGGGGAAAGCTACTCGCCTCCACCAGGAAAGCTCCAAGAACGTCTCCCGCACAGACCGCAGCGGTAACGGTTCAGCTCCACGCGCCTCCGGACCCAGGCAGCCCGCCGGGCCTCAGGGCGACCAGCCACTAAACTTGGCACCTGCTGGCTCTGGAGCCCCGCTCTCAGCGCTGGGCCTCAGTCGGCTTCCACTCTGCCTCTCTGTCCCTCTCTGGACGATTATGTCCACAAAGGGCTTTACAAACAACAGCCACTTCAAGACTCTCCGCTTTAAATGAAGTGACTGCCCCGGCCCTGCAGACGGGGAATGAACAGGGGCGGGCGAGGGCACGGGCAGGGCAGGGGAGCAAAGCTGGGGGACCCAGGGAGGCCGGCAGACTCCCCTCGCTCTGAAACCCGCTGACACAGCAAGAAAGCCACCATGGAGACGGTATTAGAGAGAATGAAGTCGGAGAGCCTGGATGCCTCCATGTTGTGTCATCAGTGGGCTGGAAAACTCAGGGAGTCCCGGACACCTCAAAGCACGTAGGAATGGCTGGTCTGGGAAAGCCAGGGGAAAAGCCATTTGTTCTGGAAAGCTTGCTTTCAGCTTAGGGTCTACTCACTGACTTCGAGACCTATGGCTCTTCTTCATCTAAGAGCCTCCCGTAATATGGACGAACGTGTTTCCTGCGGATTTTCACTTAAAGACCTAAAAACGTTAAGCGTTTGCTAGTGAAGGCGAGGAAAAGGGAAGGCGGCCAGTTCTGATTCTCCTCCCCGAGTCCTCTGGCAGATTTCCGGGGGACAGGGATCGCAGAGGAAGGAGGTTTGCTGTCACCTGACAGGCTGTGGGAGGAAGGCCCTGACGGCCCTTGTGAACCTTCCACGCTGGGGATCTGGGACTGGTAAACTTTTTAGTCTCCCGCTTTCCTGACTTGTTTCCACCACATCTCTGACTTCAGACACTAATCGTCTCCCCAGCTCTGTTCAGAAAGCATCGCATTCCTGGAGAAAGGTCTTGCCCTTGCTTCCTCCCTCGGAAGTTGGGATTGATATCCTGCCGCCTTTCGTGATTATTCTGGCACACTGAAGTGCGTGCGTGTGTGCGTGTGTGCGTGTGAAATGAGAGAAATATCAGTGGGTAGGTTTTCTGCTCCTCAGCCTTCACACAGGTCCAATTGAGAATACAAAAAAGAACATCTAACAAACGTTGCACAGTGGCCTGCTTTTCTTTCCTTTCCCCTTTCTTTTCTTTCTTTTTTTAAAAAGATATTATGTTTAAGTAATCTGCCCCCCCCCGCACGTGGGGCTGGAACACAACTCCAAGAGCAAGAGCTGCATGGTCCACAGTTGGAGCCAGCCAGCTGCCCCTCCTCTTTCTTTCTCGTTCCTGTTCCTCGGTGAACTGTGAAGCCGAGGAAAGGAGCAGGAGCTTGTTCATGGGGCCATAACACGCTTATTGGTCTCCTTCCCAGAGATCCTAAGTGAGCACGATCTTTCGTTCTCTCTCACTCCTTCTTGTCTTCCTTGTGCTGATGAAACTCAGATGTGTGCAGCTTGGAAGGGGAGAGAGAAAGGTAGAACAAGGCTTACTGCATTTAACTCCCCTATTCCACAAAATCCTAGCCCGAAACTTTTTCTTATGTAGTAAGAAGGGTACCTGGATGCTAGACCAAAGAGCGTTTCTGCCACTAAGTCTACCAGAGCACCAGCTCTCATTCCGCACCACGGAGCATCCCAGCTGGAATGTGCACGTCTGACTCCAATTTCCTTTTCTCTCAACTTCTGTTGTGACTACAAGGCAAGGAAGACCCTGTTAAAATTAAGTACAAAACCCAGACCAGACCGGAAAATTGCCTGAGCAGACGAGCAATCTCAGCCGATCTCAGCCGCATCAGCCAGACTAAACCTAGCTTATCTCAGGAACACGAGGCAAACTTAGGTTACTTTATGTAAACGCCTGGATAATCATAAAAGAAACAAGCCATCTTCTTAAAACCGGCGTAAAATAATCACTCTTAAGCAACCCCTTGCCATCCGGAGTCCCCTGCGGCAATAACCAATTACCTTAAGAGCTAAACAGCTTCCGTCTCTTCACATTATACGGGAACTTCACATCTGCTTTAAATGTGAAAGCTCCCAGTTCATGAGCTGTTATTATATGCACAATAAACGCTTACTGGTTATTATTTTATTGATTACGTGGTATCTGGATGATAGACCCATAAGATCGTGTGGATATATGGAAGGTTAGCAGAAGGTTCCTCAGGGAACTTCGGGCCAAGTGGGAGAAAAAAGAAAGAAGTGGAATAAAGTAATAATGTTGGTGAGAACTAAGACACAGTCAGATGGGTGATATGGTGCTGGTCTCGAAATTTAGGCTAAGGGAGGGGGAATTCGACAGAAGAGGAATGAACTGATGGCAAAACTTGGTCATGAACGAAGAACAGGGTGTTTTACCATCACTGGTCTAGTGATCCCTGCTGTAGACCCAGCCAGCGGAGGCTTCGGCTCTGGGCTCCAAAGACCCCTTACAAAGAAGACAGAAGAGAAAAGAAAGGAAAAGCTACAGTTCATGATAGAGCTTTGTTCAGACAGAACCCTTCCCTAAATAAAGAAAGCTCAAAGAGGCAATATGTGAGCTGGGACACTAGGTTTTGTAAAGTCTTTGCAAAGATCTAAGACCTTATAAAACCTCTGTAGGCCTAGAGAAGTCCTCAACTGCATCACATAAGACACAAAGAGTAGCTCTGAGTTTGGCCAATGTTTTGTGGGACCGTCAACTCCCACAGGAACCTTGTTATTGTTGTTGTTGTTGTTGTTGTTAAGGTTTATTTTGAGAAGAAAGGGAGCGGTGAAGTGGGGATCGAGGGAGGGACCAAGAGAGACTCCAGCAGACTCCCTACTGAGTGCAGAGCCCCACATGGGGGGGCAGTGCTCAAGACAGGGTTCCCAGCGGGGCTCCAACGCATGACCTTGAGATCATGATCTGAGCTGAAAGTGAGAGAAGCAGTCAATAATTTCTATGATTTTAAAGTCTCCCAGGTGGTTCTGTTGATCAACCAGTCTGAGAGCCTCTAGCCTGGAAAAACCAAGCACCCCGAGACTGGAGTGATTTATTGGCAAGATTTCCCCCAAAAGGAGATATATCTACAGGCGGCCCACTGTATCTTTCTCCCCATCTTCTGAACACACACACACACACACACACACACACACACACACTGGACAAGGTTCCCCTTCTCCTTAAGAAAGAGAAGACCCTGAAGATCTGTGTCCCACAGAAGGATCAGACCTGCCTAGTCCACAGCTGCCACGGCTGCTCTTGGTGTTGCCGGTACACAGGCCGGTCTAGGGCCCCTCGGTTAACAGGCAGCTCCCGCAAGGACACGGGAAGCCAACTTTTGTGAAACCCTGTGTGTAGTTGTGTTGGGAGAAGTGCTGAGTACTTGATTCAGGCTTGACCATCTCAGGTGTAAGTGGGAGCAAAGTCGGTGTGGAAACCTGGAAGAAGGAGAAAGTACGAGGCAAAAATCCACTCGATTAGATCTCCACAATGTCTTCGCCTATGAAGCAGCATAGCTCCGCCAGTGACGGTTTCGTCTCCTAGCCTGAGGTTTCAGAACTTGAGCCCCTGTTGAAGCGAGGCTGTCCTTTCACCTACGTATTTCTCATTCTTAGAGGCCAATGGAAGCCTGGCTTTCTCTTACAGGGTACGCCTCCTCCCGCACAGCTTCCTGTTTTCTCATCTGGCCCCTGAAGTCAAGACTCTGAGGGAGCAAAGCCAGGGTTGCAACAGAGTAAGAGAACCATCGGTCGGTCGGACGTAGGCCACCCAGCGATTTTTGTATTCCATCCTCCCACTGCGGGCAGGAAGACAGTTTCAGAGACCCTTAGGAGGTTGCGGTGGGTGAAAACGGACAGACAGATTTGAGATCACAAGAAAAATGTAAACTGCATGTAGACGGACACAGAATTTGGAGCCACGTTTGGATGTGGGAAGTGAGGGATAGGGAAGAACAGGATTTCTTCTAGGTTTTTGTTGGTTTTAGGTCAATTTATTTCTATATTAGAAGGAACAGAAAATTCCTGCCACCATTATGTGGTTTTAGGCTCTGTGTTAGCATTGAGAACACCTGGACATGAATTAACAATGTAGGTTAATACAAGAACAAGGAAACATTTCATTCCCAACCAGAAGATTAAGAGCTCACAATTAAACACCCTAAAACCTCCTTATCTTCTGATATCAATGGGCAATTTTGAGCCCTTCTCACTACCCATTCTCCAAGGGCCCTCCTCTTCATAGCCTCATGAAAATGCAAAACTGAGGATGATGCTTCCTGACCCAGAGTCTGGAGCTTTCTGAAACCTCTCTATATTGTTTCTTAGATGTAATAGACTAAAATGAAAGGAAGCATCATGGTTCCTGCTGGTAATGCCCACCTAGGTCACGAATAAGGACGACTGGACTTGGGGTAGAGATAAAGTCTACAGCGAACGTTGCACAGACTAAAATAGAGAATAACAGCAAGGACAGAAAGGGACTTCAGAAATGGGCAGCATATTTCTTTGCATGGGCTTCTTTTTTTTTCTCATTTGCATCTTCCTTTCTCCTCAATAATATTGCAAAATGGTAGCTCGGGTGGAAAAGCTGATTAATCCAGTGGCTACTTGTGGCTCATTTCTCTCTTACGAGGTCCCAATCACCCTGGATAGGGGCAGTCGGCTGTTGTCAAGGAGCGGAAAATAGCAAGAAGAAAGGGGGTGAAGGGAGACAATTCTGTATCACCAGAGTCGTGGGAAGACCAACGAACCGAACCGTCTTGCACAGCCTCCAGCACCACAATAAGGTCCCTCGCTAGCACCATGGTAATCATGAATGCCGTAGACCACTGCGCTCCTTAACTGCGCTCCTACACCCCCGGGGCCAGGCAGAAATCTCAGGGTCGGATTCTGGACCAGAGTCCGCCTTCTCTCCTGGGGCCAGCCTCCTGAATAAAGCTCATATCTCTTTCCAGTCATGACTCATCTGTTGAGTACTGGCCTTTCAAGTGACCGGCAGCTGAACTTGGGTTTCAGCAATGCTCTCTCCGAAGCTTCTCTGTGTCCCTCTGACAGTGATGCTGAGGGGGTTTTGTTTGGGTTTTGTTCTGTTTTAGTATCATTAAGTTTTGGTGAAGGTCAGCCCTGTTTCTTAAACAATGTTGCAGCTTATTTGGCACCTCACATGCCTCTTTAAATCGTATTTAACTTCCCCTGTTACTCAAATTCCCAGACGTAAAGAGAACTGCGATGAACACATCTCATGCTATAGGGTAGCTGTGCTGGGTGGATGGTGCCCTCCCTCCAAATTCAGGGGCTTCTTGGAACCTCAGAATGTCACTTGATTTGGAAATAGGGTCTTTGTAGATGTCATCAAGTCCAGATGAGGCCCTGAAGGTGGGTCCTAATGCAGGCTGACTGATGTCCTTGCCGGGAGAGGGAACTTGGACAGACACACACAGGGAGACGGCGCGCGAACAGAGACGCAGGGTTTGGAGTCGTGCAGCTGCAAACCCAGGAAGCCTGGAGAGGAGGGCGCCCAGCTCTCGCAGAACCTGAGTCTGCCGGGACCGCCTTTACAGCGCTCCGCCGCACCCGCGTTCCACACTCCGGTCCCATCAACAAGCCCTGCGGCCGGCGGGAGCCTTACCTGGCCGGGGGAGTCAGACCTTCCCTGCCGAGAGTCTGGTCTGCCGAGCAGGTCATTATCCTTCCCATTGACTTTCATCGCATACCAGAGATTGTGAAAGGCGTCCCCCAGGGAATCTCCTTGAATTCCTCGCGTATTCCTTTGTAACCCCGTTGCACCGGAATGCAACGTCTCTTCTCTGGAGGGTTTCCCAACAGCACAGTTGCACCAGGCGGACCCTGACCCTTTCGCTCCGATCTCGTGCACCTGCAGAGGATCCCCGCAACCAGCAAGGTGGGGCCGCAAGCCCTGCGCGGGAGGGGGTGTAGCTCAGTGGTAGAGCGCGTGCTTAGCATGCACGAGGCCCCGGGTTCAATCCCCGGCACCTCCAGTTGGGCCCCTGGGGGCCTCTCAATTTTTACAGGAACTCGGTGGCTTTGACTCCTTTCGCCCTGGCAGTAGCTGGCTGCCCGGGCACAAGCAAGGCAGGAGATCTGGGTGCCTCGAGTGCTATCACTGCGGCGTTGGAGGAACCCAGGCCCCCGGAATTGCAATGAATGAGCGTTAAGTTTGCGGGGGCAGGAAAGACAAGGAGCAACGGAAAGACAAAAAAGACTGAGAAGCCCTGGGACAAAATCCGCTGGACTTCTCCCTGTTTCTCGCGCTATTCTCGTGTCAATAGAGAAGAAGACGACGTGCACTTCCTTTCCCTAGTCTCGGCTCTTCCCTATCCGTCCGCTCCTGCCTGGCATGAAAAGAACACTGTGCAGAAGCAGCCGGGCCGGGAAGAGTCGGGCCGCGGAGCTCGGCGGAAGGGCCGGGGTCGGCTCGGCGTGACGCTCCTGCTTCGGAAACGCTCCGGGAAGAGACGCCGCGCTCCGAGCCGCCGCCCGCCGCCCGCGCCTGCTGGGGCGCTCTGGGGACGGGGTGATCTCGCGGTCCTCCCGCGTCCTTCTCCGAGCTGCGGCGCCCCTGAGATGCTCCGGAAATCCCGGGCCGGGGCGGAGACGAGGCTGCGGTGAACCCACTTCGCAACGCCCGGGTGAAATGAGGGGCGAGGAGTGCGTCGGTCCCCCCTTCCCGAAATCGCGGCGCCCGCGTCTTTGGAGAGGCCGCGTCCTCACTGTCCCGCGCGCCGCTTCTCGGGTCCGGAGAGCCCCACGGGCCGGACACGGGCGAGGGGTTAGGAACCACGCTCCTGCGGACACTGCTCCTCTTTCGGAAAAACTCAGCTCGGAGGGGAACTTGAAGGAAGGGAAAGAAACGCATCTGTCCCTTCTAAGCCCAGGCCTCGCGCCGCACACTAAAAACCCGTTCCTTCCACAGGTGCATCTTTGTTTGGAACTCACGGTTCCCTCCACCGAAGAGGAGACTCGGTGGTCCAACACTTACTAACTAACGCGCGGACGGTGGCAAAGAAAACTTCTCCCTCATCAGAGGACTCAGGGATTCGATTCTGTCTCAGGGAGCTCCACCCTCAACCCAGCGCGGGGCTCGAGCTCGGGCCGCAGCCGTGCCAGGAGCCCCGCGGATGCCCAACCCTCTGAGCCACCCAGGCGCCCCTGTTCTTTGGTTAATGTTAATGATCAATGCTTCCAAGATCTGCCTGGTGGCTCTTGTGTCCTAAGCTTACCTTCACCTGTCGAGCACTTGCTTACCTTCTGGCAGGGAGAGACCGTCCAGGCTCCTCTTGTGATTTCCCTGCCCCAACCCGGGGGACAGCAAGCTCTTCCCGCAGGCTTGGTTCCTTGTGGGGATCGGTATTAGGAAATTAAGAGAGGGGACTAGCTGTCTCACACTGTTTCCACGCTCCTTCAGCAGACAGAGCTGGGACCGGGCTCTTCTCTTAAAGCTTTGTGTGGCCCCAGCGTTAGGGAGGGCCGACCAGCATGAATGGGTCTCGGGCAGGGGCCTTTCTGTCCAGCGTCTTTGCCTTCCTCTTCATGCAGCTGAAAAGAGAATGCAGTCTAGGGGCTTCCGAAATAAGGGAGCTGTATATAAAGAGTCCTTTTGTTGGCAGTTTCAGGTCCTCAGGACTAAAGGGGAGATAGATGACTGTGATTAAAATGCTTCCGAAAAAAAGAAAAAACAAAAACAGAACAAGCATCTTGGGGGTGTAGCTCAGTGGTAGAGCGCGTGCTTAGCATGCACGAGGCCCTGGGTTCGATCCCCAGCACCTCCACTTCCTGGTTTCCTCTCGGCAGCTCCTGGTGCAGATGTCTTTTGATCTTCGAGTGAAAGAACTCCAGGTTTCCATCTGCCAAAGTGGTAGTTAATGCTCCTTTGCTCACAGTCGGTGTTTTTATTTTCCATCCACCCTGAGCAACCGCTGCTGTGTTCTCTGAAGTCTCACACCACAAAAGCCGCGCTGTGGGGAAAATGTGCGCTCGGAGAGCCAGAACCTCTCTGACCTGGAAGGGCAGCTCCTGAGACAGTCGACCCACACCCACCTCGCCTTCTGGGCGTCCCAAACTAGCATCCGGAACCAGGTCAAGAGGGTTTCTCCTGGAGGTGAGGGAAAGTTTAAATCTGAAAAAGTCAGCCTGCTCGAGTGCTTTCTGGGAGGACGGTTTCTCCTCTGGAACGGAGAACACGGGACTGCCCAGCAATGACCAGCGGCGCTAGCGGGCTGCATGATTTGCTGGTCCTGAGCCCTGCGAACCGCACAGGTGACCGTCCCCTGGTGACAGGTCTGACAGGTCGGGGACAGTCCATCCCAGCCGAAGAAGCAGGCCGCCCTCTGTTCCCTCGCCATCTCCGGGAAAACTGAGAGGTGCTCAAGGATGCGGGTGCGAGCTGAGAAGGCAGACGCTGCTCCCTGCCACCCAGTCCTGTTTGGATTCCAAAATTAAAGAAGTGACCAGAGAGCAGGAAAAGTCCCCCATCCCACTGGCCCTGTTGTCAGAGCACCGCCTCTTGGAAAGGCCACAAAAGATGCAGAGCAGGTGTTCTAGGAACTTAGGGGAGCTTCCAAGAACACAGACGCACCTTGTCCCCCAACTTGGGCAATCGCTTTGTGCTTGTGGGACAATTCTACCTTCTTCCCCAGGAAGTTTTAAATCCACAGTCCCCATAACAATGATAACTTTGATGAGTCCTCGTGAATTTGATCATGCCACCCAGTTCGTCAGGTAAAGTAGTTTTGATGGCTGACCTAAACCAGAAGAAAATATTGCACAGGGAGACCTGAGTGCAAAGCGAGAGATCTGAGCGAAGGAGAATGGCTACTCTCGATCACAAAAGAGGTGACCAGGTTGGTTTGTGTTAATTCAGTGCTGTGGCAAATAACAAGCCCCTTTCAGGAAACCAAACCGCAGCATTAATCAAGGGGCACCGTGAAGGTTTGGCTTCAGGACTTTAGGAACCGTGCATCTCTCCCATCCCGTAAATGTGGGCGACATTGGAAGTCATGCCCAATCACCAGTTGTCCCGGGAATTAACTTACAAACTCTAGTGGGCGTGCTCCACCCAGAGTAAATGCTCCTTCCCAAGCAGCCCGCGCCTCTGGGTTCCACACAGCGCCCGGCCCGGGAAGACACACCATCCACTCTTCCCTCTCCCTGCCGTGATTCCACCAAACACGTTCCAAGAAGATCACACTCTTCCATTTTTCCTCCAAATATCTTCACTCCTTAATTTGAATTCTGTACATATTGTAAATACGTAGTTATTCATAAGAGAGAAATGTTTTTATGTCCCACTACAACCTGTAAATAGTGTGGGTTTTTCAATTTGTTAGGAGGGATCGAAGGAATCCTAAAGAAAATTCTACACGACTCACAGGTTTGTATCTATTGCAGAGTCCCAAGAAGATAATTTCCTGAGGGCAGTGATTCCTCAACTTTGGTAAGATCATGTTCTTGAAAACCACACTACACCTGGTTGTAGGGAAGACGGGTTTCTCTTCTAATGGAGATGTCGGTTGGTCGACTACCACTTGTAGGTTCTTCCTAGAGCGTTGTTCCTCAGACCCTTCCCAGTCTCCCAGTCTTCCCAGTCTCCCATCCCTGGCTCTCTCCCCTGTCCTCTCCTCTCTCATGGCGTTTTCTCCGCCTTCGCGGCTGAAGTCAGCCTCTGGCTCAGGCTTCTCCACCCCAGACGCTTGAGCGTGTACTACACACGTAACCACAATCACGGGACTATCTCAAAACCAACTGGTCTTTCTGATTTTGTAATCTATCCCCCTTTCTGATGAAGAGCTTGGTATCAAAACTGCGCAATCCAAATGGGACTATCATCCATCCATCAACTGTGCTAGCCGATCTGTTCTGCTTGTGAGTCCATTTAAAATTTTAAAAATAAAATCTAAAGGTTTTTTAAAAGATTTTGTTTATTTCTGGTTTATTTGTCTATTTATTTGAAAGAGAAAGAGCACACGAGTGCATATATGCGGGAGGTGCGGGGGGAGCTCAGGGAGAGGGAGAGAGAATCTCAAGCAGACTCTGAGCTGAGCACAAAGCCCAAGCTGGGACTCGACCTTATGACCCTGAGCTCATGACCTGAGCCAAAGCCAGGAATCAGACACCCAGGTGAATGAACCACCCAGGCTCCCCTAAAAATCTAAAGTTTAACTGGAAAAATGTAAAAAAGTTGGAGGGCAAGAATTCCAGTACATTATCAGCAACACACTTTTTTTTAAAAAAAGACTTCTTTATCTTTCAGAGAAAGAGAAAGAGCACAAGCAGGGAGCAGCAGGCAGAGGGAGAAGCAGAGTCCCCGCTGAACAAGGACCCCGATGCGGGATGGGACTCTGGGACCATGACCTGAGCCAAAGGTAGATGCTTAACTGACTGAGCCACCCAGGCGTTCCTGCAACACAATTTTTAATTCATTTCTACCTTGAGGTTTTGTATGTGTGTGCATGTGGGGTGAGGGTCAGTCAAAAGACACCGTGAAGTGACCCATAAAAGCATCTCTGTTGTGTCCATGTGTGTGAACGTGCCGTGCATGGTCTTACGAGGAACTCTTTGAAAAGAGACCACCTTGATTTCTCTGGCGACGTGGCGAAAATTATTGAACATCTCTGGTCATTTTAACTGAGCCTTTTAATTTTTCCTACTGTCAAATAGCCTTGCAGATGACATGCCATCTCTGCTAGAGTTCTGCCCTTGTCTGGAACATCTAAATCTTAAGGGTTCCAGGAAAGAACAACATTTAACATTCTTAAATGAAGGGTAAGTCCACTACTGAGATTAGAATACTAAAAACTGAAAGCAGACAAAAACTAAGGTCATAAAAATTCAGATATGAAAACCCAATTTCATCAATAACTTCTTTCTTGGTACTCTTTTGTATGAATTCTAAATCACTTTATTTTATTGTATTTTGCCTTATGTTCATTCACCACTTCTAGGACATCTTTGATGCAACCTTTGGCTAATGTCTTGGCAATCACAGTTTTTAATAAAGTATGATTTTGTAACAGTCTACATCACTAAATGTTATTATGTAAAATATGTAAAATGTGAAAAATATGTAAAATTTTAAAAATTATGTATAATAAAATATTATGTAAATAGTAAACATCTACTCTTGGATTCAATCTCCCTTTCAAAATATTCCCTTAGTTTTAATATATTTCATGTTTTGGTATTAATGTAACTTATTTTTTTAAAAGATTTTATTTATTTATTTGTCAGAGAGAGAGAGAGAGCGAGCGCACAGGCAGAGGCAGGCAGAGGCAGAGGGAGAAGCAGATTCCCTGCCGAGCGAGCAAGGAGCCCATGTGGGACTCAATTCCAGGACGCTGGGATCATGACTTGAGCCAAAGGCAGCTGCTTAACCAACTGAGCCACCCAGGCGTCCCAACGTAACTTATTTTAATGACTTTGTTGTTTGATTAGCCAAAGCTTTTCTGCAAATACCCCCAAGTGCACTTCACCATTAATGAAGACTGCAAAGCCAAACTTAACCTATGAAAGACCACATTTCCCCCTAAAACCAGCAGGACCAATTTTGGTTTTCATTTTTTGCAATCATTTCTATTCTCATCATATTGACATACTACTGCTTTTTGACAAAAAAAAAAGTAAAAAAGAATCTAGTTTAGTCTTCAATAAGCTAGGTTGAAAAATAAATTACATAGGGGTGCCTGGATGTCTCAGTCAGTTAAGCGTCTGATTTCCACTCAGGTCATGATCCTGGGGCCCTGGGATCCAGCCCTGAGTTAGGCTCCCTGCTGAGTGGGGAGCCTGCTTCTCCCTCTGGGCTTCCCCTGCTTGTGCTCTCTCCCTCCCACTCTCTCTCAAGCAAAATGAATAAAATCCTTAATAAATACATTCTTTAATAAATAAATGATATACTTTTTTTGAATTTTCTCTTTTAAAATCTAAATTCAGGGCGCCTGGGTGGCTCAGCGGGTTAAAGCCTCTGTCTTCAGCTCCGGTCATGATCCCAGGATCCTGGGATGGAGCCCCACACTGGGCTCTCTGCTCAGCGGGGAGTCTGCTCCCCACCCCCTGCCTACTTGTCTGTCTGTCAAATAAATAAATAAAATCTTAAAAAAATAAAATAAAATCTAAATTCAATTAATGAACATATAATGTATTATCGGTTTCAGAGGTAGAGTTCAGTGATTCATCAGTTGCGTGTAACACCCAGTGCTCATTACATGAAGTGCCCTCCCTAATGTCCATCACCCGGTTACCCCCTCCCCCCCCCCCCCCCCCCCCCCCCCGCCCCCCGGTTGTTTTCTGAGATTAAGAGTCTCTTATGGTTGGTCTCCCTCTCTGGTTTTGTCTTGTTTTATTTTTTCCTCTCTTTCCCTATGACCTTCTGTTTTGTTTCTTAAGTTCCACATATGAGTGAAACCGTACAATAGTTGTCTTTCTCTGACTGACTTACTTTGCTCCGCATAACTCCCTCTAGTTCCATCCATGTCGTTGCACATGGCAAGATTTCATTTTTGATGGCTGCATAGTATTCATATATACATATATGCATATATATATACCACTTCTTCTTTATCCATTCATCTGTTGATGGGCATCTAGGTTCTCTCCATAGTTTGGCTATTGTGGACATTGCTGCTATAAACATTGGGGTGCACGTGCCCCTTCGGATCACTACATTTGTATCTTTAGGGTAAATACCCAGTAGTGTGATTGCTGGGTCGTAGGGTAGCTCTATTTTCAACTTTATTTTTAAGATTTTATTTATTTATTTGACAGAGAGAGATCACAGGTAGGCAGAGAGGCAGGCGGGGCGGGGGGGAGGCAGGCTCCCTGCTGAGCAGAGAGCCCAATGTGGGGCTCGATCCCAGGGCCCTGAGATCATGACCCACTGAGCCACCCAGGAGCCCCTCTATTTTCAACTTTTTGAGGAACCTCCATGCTGTTTTCCAGAGCGGTTGCACCAGCTTGCATTCTCACCAGCCGTGTAGGAGGTTCCCCTTTCTCCACATCCTCGCCAGCATCTGTCATATCCTGACTTGTTCATTTTAGCCATTCTGACTGGTGTGAGGTGGTATCTCATCGTGGTTTTGATTTGTATTTCCCTGATGCCCAGCGATGTGGAGCACTTTTTCATATGTCTGTTGGCCATCTGGATGTCTTCTTTGCAGAAATGTCTGTTCATGTCCTCTGCCCATTTCTTGATTGGATTATTTGTTTTTTGGGTGTTGAGTTTGGTAAGTTCTTTACAGATTTTGGGTACGAGAGCTTTATCTGATACGTCATTGGCAAATATCTTCTCCTAATCTGTAGGTTCTCTTTTGGTTTTGTTGACTGTTTCCTCTGCTGTGCAAAAGCTTTTTACCTTGATGAAGTCCCAAAAGTTCATTTTTGCTTTTGTTTCCCTTGCCTTTAGAGATGTGTCTCACAAGAAGTTGCTACGCGGATGTGGAAGAGGTTGCTGCCTGTGTTCTCCTCTAGGATTTGGATGGATTCCTGCCTCACATTGAGGTCTTTCATCCAGTTTGAGTTTATCTTTGTGTGTGGAGTCAGAGAATGCTCCAGTTTCATTCTTCTGCATGTGGCTGTGCAATGTTCCCAGTACCATTTATTGAAGATACTGTCTTTTTTCCATTGGCTAGTCTTTCCTGCTTTGATAAATAACATAATTCTAACATTCTAATTTAGTTACCAATGTTAAACTGTAAATTTGTAAAATAGACTTAATTAAAGGCATTTAAATATAACAAAATATAAAAAGACATGGGGCACTGGGTGGCTCAGGCATTAAGTGACTGCCTTTGGCTCAGGTCATGATCCCAGAGCCCCAGTCGGGCTCTCTGCTTGGTGGGGAGCCTGCTCCTACCCCTCCCACTCCCCCTGCTTGTGTTCCCTCTCTTGCTGTGTCTCTCTCTGTCAAATAAACAAGTAAAATCTTTTTTAAAAAAGATACAAAAAGCACACTTGTAACTTCTCAGGCCTTCATACGTTTTGGGGTTAGTTGACAAATTAACCTTAAAATATCACCTGCCATAACATGGTCCCATTAGATATGACAAGGGAAGGGAAGGAAACCAACAATTGCCACCCAAAATATACCACTCTGACATAAAAATGTCTTTGAACAGAAAGCAGTTAAGAAGCAGCAAACACAAGAAAAACTCTGTCTATATCCCATTTCTGACTCAAGTCAGGATATACATTCTCCTTTTTATAGGAGACTGAGACTTACCAGTCCAGAGAGGCACCAGAGGAATCTGCAAACATACCTTCCTCCATTACTTTCCTCCCGTGGATCTACCTTCCCAGTTCTCTACCCTTAGAGCCTCAGACTGCTTCCCTCTGGCCTGTCATTTCTCTGCAAATTTACTGTTCTTCGTAGGAGAGGCGCAGAAGTTCTAGGCCGCCGCTTCAGTTAGTGTTCATCTAGGTTAATCGCGGGCGATACTCACTGCACATATTAATAAACTCTGTTTTTCTCTTGCCAGTCTGCCTGTCTGTTAGAGAGTCCCAGCTGCAAACCAAGCTTTGCCTCCCTCTGCCAGCGGCTGCTCTCCCCGCGCTCAGCGCTGAGCCGGACAGCTGTGCTGGAACCCCGCGAGGCCGGATGCTTCAGCTCCCGGGTCATGCTCGCGCGGCTCCAGGCCAGTCAGAGACTCTGCGTTCCTCAAGTCCTCATCCCCACATGTATACTCATTCCACGGAGACCAGTAGCAAATACGGAAGCCAGCTGGGACAGTATTTTTCTGAACTTCTTGGGGCGTCCGAGAGCACAGCTCAGCGGTCAAGGGCAGGAAATGAGGGGCTGGGTCCGCAGCCATCCCTGCCCCCCCTTCAGTCTCTTAACCGCCCCCCCAAACCTTTCTCACTTTCCTCTCTCCGCGTCAGTTTACTCACCTTTCCCTGCTCCTACCAAAGCTAGATTCATCCACGAATCCGTGGATGGCCTCTGCCCCCGACCCATTTCAACGCCAAGGGCCCCGTCATTACCCGCGAGGCCCGTCCTCCAAGGAACACCCGAGTGAAGCAAACGGAACAGGCAGATCTGGCTCGTGCGGGACCCCCTGAACGCGGGCCGCAGTCACCGCGGCTTTGGATCCAGCCTGAAGACGCTAGTCCATTGGCGATATATGGCGGCGCACGAAAGGAAAAGAGCGGGAAGAGGAAGAAACAGGAAGAGAGTCTCCGTCCGTCATCTCTGAGACGGCATTGCTTTTGCAGCGGTACCGGCTCAGCGCCGCAGCCGCCCACCGCGCGTAAGCAAACCCGCCGGGACCGTCCCTCCCCCGTCCGCCCCCCCAGCTCCAGCGGGAAGCCGCCCTGTGCGGGAGCCAGTGCGGCGGCCGCTCCCCCAAGCAAGCGAACCGGGCGCCCCACGGAAGAGAACCGATCACTCTACCAGCTCGCTGCTCCCAAGGTTGAGAAACGTGAGGTGGAAGTGAGGGTTAGTGAACCACAGGGTTCCGGTGACCACAACAGGTCTCCTAGCCTTACCCGTGCGGGAAAGGTGCTCAGCCGGCGTCACAAAGAATTCTCATCCGTCCGCTCCCGAGGCGAGTTCTGCGGAGCCCGGAGCCGGCGTAAGGAATGCAGGCGTTTCGCGGCTCCAGGTCGTCCCGGCACCCCTCTGACACCGCTCCGCAGCTGCGGACAGCCGTGCCTGGGGGCGCCTGGGGGGCTCGGCGGGTTAAGCCTCTGCCTTCGCCTCAGGTCATGATCCCGGGGTCCTGGGATGGAGCCCCGCATCGGGCTCTCTGCTCAGGAGGGAGGCTGCCCCCCTCCGCCTGCCTACTTGCCATCTCTCTCTCTCTGTTAAATAAATAAAATATTTGTAAAAGCCCCACCAACCGTGCGTGCTGCACCCCGGCTCCGATCAGAGAGAGCCCAGGAAGGCTCTGGAGCCTAAGGAAGGCGCGCGGGGCCATCCACCCGGAGCACCATGCTCCCAGGCCCTCAGCCCCACCGCAGGACTCAGGCCCATTTCCTCCCTCTGGTTCCTGCAACCCTGAGTCCCGAAGACGGAGTTGCCGCGGTCCCTGGTTCGGAGCGTTTCCCCGTGCGAGGTCCTGCCCTCGCCGCAGAGGAGGCCGTCTGCTCCGCCACCGCCCCGTGTTTGACGGGTTGTGCCCGCGCCCGGCCGGCCAGTTGCTCGCCTCGGAGTGATGGCGACGGCAAGACCAGCGAACTCCAGAATATTGGCGCACTGCCACACTTCCTTGCTGTGAAATGGTTTATTACCCCAGAGGCACTGCGGTGGGAGGCCGGGGAACCCAAGACGGTCGGGAAACTCGCGGACGGCGGTTCGCGGGCAGCTTCGCGAGAGGGAGAGGCAGGTCTACACCCGGGGTGGTACCTGTTTGGGAGAAAATGAACACGGAGCCTCGATATGGTGTGGCCAAGCGTCGTGAGCCTGCGCCGGGGGCAGCCGGCTCCGGTGCAACGACAGCAACGGAGGCCGGGGGCAGCCGCAGCGGCGGAGCGCGGGGCAGAAGGCGGTCGCGCCCCGGGGCCCCGCCTGGCCGCTCGCAAGGGCGCACGCGTGCACGCGCTCAGGACGACCGTCCCCCCGCCGCGCTGCCGCCTTCCGACTTGGGACGCGGCCTGCCCGGCCCGAGAGTCGGCGCGGTGGCCAGTTCCGACTCGGGCCGTCCCGGAGGGGGCCGCGGCGCGCTGCTGACCCGAGACCTTCCGTCCTCCCACGCGGGCCAAGCGGCCAACCGGAGCGGGCGGCGGGGACCCCGGCCGGGAGCCGTGAGAGGCCCCGCACGAGCCCGAACCGAGCCTTCCCGACCCACCCGCCGCGCGCACCGTCCCGTGAGCACCGCGGGCCGCGTGGGCCCCGCACGTCGGGGGCGGCGCGGCGCGGGACAGAACTCGGGGGCCGCCCGGGGGTGGCACCAAGGAGGCGCCTGCTGCGCGGGGCACCCCCGGGCTTGTGTGGGAGACGTGGGTCCCTGCACTCCGCTCCGGAAGCCGGCGCCACACTGTGTGCGCGGACTAGAAGTTGAATAAAATGTGAGGGAAAAGCCCAGAGAAACACCCTATGAGGCAGCAGATGTAGGCCGAAGAGACGTACCCCGCGGGAGGGCCACGGCAATAGACAGCTCCCTCCCGCAAACCCTCCCCCGGGGACAGCTGCTGGCCGGCAAGCCGGGAAGCCAGGCTCTCGTGGAAACTTGGCGACTCGTGCTCAGGCACTCGCGCTCTCTGCGGCCGGCAGCAAGCCCGAAACTAGTTTCTAAAGAGCATAATGGGGGCGCCTGGGTGGCTCAGTGGGTTAAAGCCTCTGCCTTCGGCTCAGGGCATGGTCCCAGGGTCCTACGATCAAGCCCCGCATCGGGCTCTCTGCTCGGCGGGAAGCCTGCTTCCTCCTCTCCCTCTGCCTGCCTCTCTGCCTCCTTGTGATGTCTGTCTGTCAAATAAATAAATTTAATTTAAAAAATAAAGAGCATAATAATTTGCAGAGGATGCCATAGTTTTGCTCCCAAATCCCAAAGGTCTGTCCTGTGATTAACTTACAGAAGAATGCTAAAACTCCAAATGCTTCCTGGCCCTGCCGACCAAAGACAAGCCCTGCCTTGTCTTTGGCTCTGCGGCTCTGCCAGGGCTGTGCGGCTCTGCCATGGCTGCGGGAGCAAAACACCAGAGACTCCACGGCTTAACCAACAGAAGCAAGTTCTGGAGGCTCCGAGTCCAAGATCAAGATGTCAGCAGGTCTGGTTTCTCAGAACTGAGGCTTCTCTCCTTGAGGCGACCTTGCTGTGCCGTCACATGTCTCTCCTCAGTCTGCATGTTGTCTGTGTCCCTGCCTCCCTTCTTACAGGGACACAGTCCTTGCAGGAGTCACCCCAGATTAGGGCCCACCCATATGACCTCATCTTTACTTTAATCATGTCTTTAAAGGTCCTATCTCTAAATATAGTCCCAGGCTGAGATCCTGCGGGCTGGGACCTCAGGACCTCAACATACAATTTTGGAGAGACAGAATCCAGCCCCAAACAGTGGCCAGTTTCTAGCTGTGTAAAGAGCGAACTATGTTTTACAGCAAACGCTGCGCCTGAAGCAGCAGCGGCCTCTGATTTGTCGCAGGGCAGAACTGTCGCAGGGATGGCGGCCGGAACCGAAATCTCCGCTTCCTTCAGTTCAGAACAGCTTGCTGCCACGCTCCCTGACCACCTGGCTTCTGCACAGACCGGCTGGCAAGCTGAGTGGAGATGTGGTAAGAACCACCTCCCTCTACGGCTTTGGCTTTCGTGTCCTTGCTGACCACACTTGTCTTGAGAATTCTTCCAGAACCCAATGTCCTTTGTGTCTATTATTTCGGCGCGAAGAGGACTCATGGCTTGCGGCTGGCCTTTCCCCACGTCCTATCTCGCGCGCCAGGAATCCAGTCCAGGCCTCCTTGAATGAAGAGGAGCCTGGCTCCATGTGAGAAGGGAACTTGGTACACAACGAAAAATGTATATGGCAGATGCTTCTGTTCCAGCCTTCCCCAAAGAAAGTCCACTCACCGAGGCAACTCTGTGCTGGAGACAGAATGTTTGGAGACTACGGAACACGACTCTGAGCCGACATTAGATACTGGAACACAAGATGCCACTGTGGTCTCCCGGCCAGAGAGGTGGCTTATAGACGTCGTGTGATGGATGGAATCAGGCCTACTTTACTGCACATCTGTTTGAATCCCTGAATCCGCCCCATAGGTACTTCCCAGGACCCAGGATGCCCGGTTGGAACAGATACACCCAGCCCCTCCCCCATCCCATCACCACGACAGGATTCAGGGAGTCATTTTTGCCAAAGCACCTAGGACGGTCACTCCTGCACAGGAGAGCATGGCCACCGCAGGGACTTTTCAGGAAGGAGGCTGTTCTCTCCTCACCAACACAAGGACTCCGTGAAGATAGTCCTCTGGAGCAGGAGTTTTGGCAAACATTTTCCATAAATGGCCAAAAAGTAAATATTTTAGAATTTGCAGGTCACATGGCAAAATCAAGGATATAGGTACTTATATAAAAGAGAGAAAAAATTTCCACTTTGAAAAATGAAATTAGAGTATAAATAGTTGAGTCCAATTATTATTACTACTAATAATTAGAAGAATGGAAATATCTTTGGGGATAACATTTGCTTAATTAGGGTTCAAAGTTACTGTTCCCCATCATCAAAATTTCTCAGCATTTTTGGAGATAATGAAAGACAAAGGAACAAAAAGAAGAGAAAAATGACGAACCTCAAGAAGTATTTCCTTTGGTTTCCTTTATTCTCAAGCGGTGCCTGGGTCTACTCACAGGATGCGGAGGAGAAAAAGGCTGCGGGGCGGGACCTCACCGCCGCCCCTCCCCCGCCCCCTCCTCCACCTGCCGCCGCCGCCCCTCCCCCGCCCCCGCCTCCACCTGCCCCCCCCCGCCCCCCCCCCACCCCGGCGCCGGGAATTGGACCAACCTGCGCACGCGGGGCCTCCGAGCCTTTCCGGGTCGGCAAAGATATTGCACAACCGGACAGTCGCACTTAAGGAATCCAGAGCCCCGGAGGAAGGTTGAACCCAGTCGGAGGAGCGGAGGGGTGGGGGAGAGGCAGGAAAAGGGTGCCCGCGGGCGGCCGGAATAGCTCAGTTGGGAGAGCGTCAGACTGAAGATCTGAAGGTCCCTGGTTCGATCCCGGGTTCCGGCAGGCGAGCGTTTTGGACCTGCCGGGTGGTTGCGGCTCCTGGAAGTCCAAGGAGACAGTTAGCCAACCTACAGAGGTGACTGCACGGACCCCGATTAAGGGGCTGGCAGTGGCGGCCCACTTATTTTATTTTATTTCATTTTAATTTCTTTCCAGTGTTACAGAATTCATAGTTCATGCACCACACCCAGTGCTCCATGCAATACGTGCCCTCCATAAAACCCACCTCCTGGCTCCCCCAACCTCCCACCCCCACCCCTTAAAAACCCTCAGAATGTTTTTCAGAGTCCACAGTCTCTCATGGTTCGTCTCCCCCTCCAGTTTCCCTACACTCCCTTCTCCTCTCCATCTCCCCATGTCCTCCGTGTTATTTCTTACGCTCCACAAATAAGTGAAACCATATGATAATTGACTTTCTCTACTTGAGTTCACTCAGCATAATCTCCTCCAGTCCCGTCCATGTTGATACAAAAGTTGGGTATTCATCCTTTCTGATGGAGGCATAATACTCCATAGTGTATATGGACCACATCTTCCTTATCCATTCGTCGGTTGAAGGGCATCTTGGTTCTTTCTACAGTTTGGCGACCATGGCCATTGCTGCTATGAACCTTGGGATACAAATGGCCCTTCTTTTCACTACCTCTGTATCCTTGGGGTAAATACTCAATAGTGCAATTCAGGGTCATAGGGAAGCTCTATTTTTAATTTCTTACGGAATCTCCACACTATTTTTCAAAGTGGCTGCACCAACTTGCATTCCCACCAACAGTGTAAGAGGGTTCCCCTTTCTCCACATCCTCTCCAACACACGTTTCCTGTCTTGCTAATTTTGGCCATTCTAACTGGTGTAAGGTGGTATTTCAGTGTGGTTTTAGTTTGAATCTCCCTGATGGCTAGTGATGATGAACATTTTTTCACGTGTCTGATAGCCATTTGTATGTCTTCATTAAAGAAGTGTCTGTTCATGTCTTCTGCCCATTTTTTGACATGATTATCTGTTTTGTGTGTGTTGAGTTTGAGAAGTTCTTTATAGATTCTGGATATCAGCCTTTTGTCTGTACTGTCATTTGTGAAAATCTTTTTCTATTCCGTGGGTTCCCTCTTTGTTTTGTTGACTGTTTCCTTTGCTGTGCAGAAGCTTTTGATCTTGATGAAGTCCCAAAAGTTCATTTTCACTTTTGTTTCCTTTGCCTTTGGAGACATGTTTTGAAAGAAGTTGCTGTGGCTGATATCGAAGAGGCTACTGCCTCTGTTCCCCTCTAGGATTCTGGTGGATTCCTGTCTCATGTTGAGGTCTTTTATCCATTTCGAGTTTATCTTTGTGTAAGGTGTAAGAGAATGGTCGAGTTTCATTCTTCTACATATAGCTGTCCAATTTTCCCAGCACCATTTATTGAAGAGACTGTATTTTTTCCTGCCTTGTTGAAGGTTGTTTGACCATAGAGTTGCGGGTCCATATCTGGGCTCTCTACTCTGTTCCACTGGATATGTGTCTGTTTTTGTGCCAGTACCATGCTGTCTTGGTGATCACAGCTTGGTAGTAAAGCTTGAAATCAGGTAACGTGATGCCGCCAGTTTTGTTTTTCTTTTCCAACATTTCCTTAGCAATTCGGGAGCTCTTCTGATTCCATACAAATTTTAGGATTTGGCGGCCCCCTTTTGTTCCTTCCCCGTGCTGTGTAAGCCCTGGGGGAAAGGAAGGCAGCAGACGATCCGGGCAGACACAAACAGGGGCCCTGACGAAGTTGGGGACCCGTCGCTGTCGCCGAGGCAAGTGGCACGCGCTAGGCGGTGCGGAGGGGGGGCCACAGGCCGTGTCCACGCAGAGCGGGCCTGCAGCCCGCAAGCAGCGGGGCAAAGCGCGCGGTGTGTGAGTGCGGGCCAAGCCGGCGACAGTTACTGCCCCCCAAATTTGTAAAAACTGTGTAAAAACAGCATATTGTGAGAGGCGAAATTTATGAAATTCAGACTCCACTGTGCATCTATTAAGTCTTATTGGCACGTGGGCATGTCATGTCCTTCGTTTAGCCGCAACCACCCGGGCAGGTCCAAAACGCTCGCCTGCCGGAACCCGGGATCGAACCAGGGACCTTCAGATCTTCAGTCTGACGCTCTCCCAACTGAGCTATTCCGGCCGCCCGCGGGCACCCTCTTCCTGCCTCTCCCCGACCCCTCCGCTCCTCCGACTGGGTTCAACCTTCGTTCGGGGCTCTGGATTCCTTAAGTGCGACTGTCCGGTTGTGCAATATCTTTGCCGACCCGGAAAGGCTCGGAGGCCCCGCGCGCACAGGTTGGTCCAATTCCCCGCGCCGGGGTGGGGGGGGGCGGGCGGGGACAGGCGGAGGCGGGGGCGGGGGAGGGGCGGCGGCGGCAGGTGGAGGAGGGGGCGGGGGAGGGGCGGCGGCGGCAGGTGGAGGCGGGGGCGGGGG
>RCUC01094738.1:0-12739 GCA_003697995.1 Taxidea taxus jeffersonii | reverse complement strand
AAAAAAAAAAAATGGAACAAATGAGCAAAGGTAGAAACAGACCCATAAATAAACATAGAGAACTGGCTGTATATCTGAACTAACGTAGCATTGTGTGTCAACTATACTTCAATTAAAAAAAGAGAGACTGGTGCATTTGAGTACATAAAATAAAATTTTCATGTGTCAATTATATCTCAAAACTAGGGGAAATTTTCTCACACAAAAACATAACCATTCTAAGCAAAGTTAAAACACAAATTAAAAATTAGGAAAAGGTATTTCAATAATACTCCATTATTATTTTTTTAACATTTATAATTTTTAAACATTGAGGAAATAACGTTTATTTAAAGTGTCAGTGTTGGGTTGCCTGGGTGGCCCAGTACGTTAAGCATCTGCTTTCGGCTCAGGTCATGATCCCAGAGTCCTGGGATCAAGCCCCACATCAGGTTCCTTGCTCTGCAGGGAGCCTGTGCCTCCTACTCCCATTGCTTGCTTCTCCCCCTACTTCTGCTCTCTCTCTCTTTGCCAAATAAATAAATAAATAAATAATCTTAAAAAATAAATAGAGTGTCAATCAATGCTAATTTGGGAAAAAAATCAGAGAATATCTCCTTTTTACTTCTAAAATTACATTACTTACCAAATAAACTTCTTATAGAAGAAAAAATTGAGGAAATGAAAAAAAAATTTACAGAGAAGGCAAAAGATATTTTATAAGATGATTTCAAAATGAGTTTTAAACATATAAAAAGATGTTCAATTTCACTTTTGCTAAGAGAAATGCAAATTTCTCAACCATAAGAATGGCAAAAATCCAACATGTAACACGGTAAATCCATGGGAAAAGGGTCACTTTCATATATTGATGATGGAAATTCAGAGTTACCATGCCAACAGAGGAGAATATGCACATGTATTATAAAACTCAATATGTATTTGTTATTTGATCCAGCAATCATGTTTCTGAAAAGACACCTGAACAAATATCTCCAACAATACGAAAGCATATATACACATGGTTATTCACTACAACATGATGCATAATTGCAAAATATTGGCAGTTATCTAAGTTCCCAAACAGGGGGTGCCTGGGTGGCTCAGTGGGTTAAACCTCTGCCTTCGGCTCAGGTCATGTTCTCAGGGTTCTGGGATCGAGCCCCGTATCAGGCTCTCTGCTCAGCAGGGAGCCTGCTTCTCTCTCTCTCTCTGCCTGCCTCTCTGCCTACTTGTGATCTCTGTTTGTCAAATAAATAAATAAAATCTTAAAAAAAAAAAATAAGTGCCCATACAGGTGATTAGTTGAATAAGCTATGGTACTTACACAAATGGGAAACACAGTATCCACAAGGAAGATGAAAGAAGGTCTCCATGAACTGCATGGAGAATAACTTATCAAGATACGTTTCAGTAGGGCACCTGGGTGGCTCAGTGAGTTGGGCCTCTGCCTTCGGCTCAGGTCATGATCTCAGGGTCCTGGGATCGAGCCCCGCATCAGGTTCTCTGCTCAACAGGGAGCCTGCTTCTCCCTCTCTCTCTCTGCCTGCCTCTCTGCCTACTTGTGATCTCTTTCTCTCTCTCTGTGTCAAATAATAAATAAAATATTAAAAAAAAAAAAGATACGTTTCAGTAAACAGAGCAAAGTAAAAAATTATAAATAATGTGCTACCTTTGTGTAAGAAACAAAGGAAAATAAGAAAACATACATGCATCTGCTTATTTTTCCAAAGAAAATAGAGGAAGAAAAAACCAGAAATCAGTCAAACTGGTTACTTACCAAGGGCTGGGAAAGGGCTAGATAAGAAGGGATAAGGGACAGACAGACCGTTCAAAACTCCTCCCTTTCTGGTACAGTCCTGACTTTTAGAATCATGTTAATATCCTACATATGCAATAAATAAATAAAATAAAATCAGCAAGAATGGAAATAAACCACTTAAACTAAACACAAACAGTAATTAATAAACTCCAACAGCATTTTAAATGAATTCTAACACTGAAGAGAGCAAAGAAAATAAATCTAGGTAACTTTTCAACACAGCACTTTCACATACATCTTCAACTAGTGAAAAGAAAAAAAAAACTGCTATCAAATATTGAACTCTTTTTAGAAGGTTTGGTTTAATGGAGGTATGTTTCTAAAACTACATGGGTTGTATAACTGAGCAAATTAGTGAATGTATTTATGATGGGATCAGGTTTCTCACTGTGAAAGAAGGAAGATTAAAATATGTGAAATACGAAAGTATTCTAAGAACCCTATTTTACTTCAAAAATCAGTTTCTTGTACTAGAAGACATCAGTGATTTGTCAAAGTAAGAAACTTCTGGAACTGAACTGGTTTTGAATGGGCTTGAAAGCAATCATGCCCCAGCACTTATGAGCCACCCAGAAGCCAGATTTTGTTTGTTAAATATTGTTTCCCAACCAGGACTCTTCGAAGAAATATCTGACTCCAGAGCTGGAACATCTGGTACCAGCATGTAGAAAAATATATACTCTGATTTCAAAAAAAATTCATGGAAATAAAGAAATACAACTTAATCGACTTTGCTGTCACAAACTTATTTGGGGGAAATAACACTTAACTAGGTAGAATTGTGTATCTCTTTCTAGAATATCAACATCATTCACTACTTATATTGCCATGAATATTACCCATACATATTTTTTCTACAAGTGTAATTACCAACTAACACCACACAATATTATTATAATACCATTGAGTGTATTCTTTAAGCTATATCCTTTAATCCCGTAACTTACACATATTCCCAGGTACTTTTAATAAGCTCTATTTTATATTTTTTCCAATTTCTGGGGTCAGCCTATAGTAAGAAACTTTATCATAAAGTATTTGATTGAACAATTAAGTACTACAGAAGAGAAGATAAATGTTTTAACCATTATAATTTATTTTTTTCCAAAGGTTAAGACATTCACATGGTTCAAAATAATTTTGTAAAGAAGACATTGGTATAAAAATCTCACCACCACCTTTGTCTTCCCTGGTTATTTGTCTGTCAACTGTGTGTTACCACTTTCTATATTCCTGAGGGCTATCTTTACAGAATTTCCTTTTCAAGAAATAAGCCAATACGTATATTATTTTCCCATTTTCTTCATAATGGTAGAATACTATATATGTATTTTTTGTACCTTGCTTTCTTTTGCCTAGCAATATATCATGAAGCTTTTTCATGATCACCATATACATTTCCACCTCATTAAGAAACCATAGAGCTCAAAGAATGACAGAGACTATAACAAAAAGAACACAAGAATCACCTTCAACCAGTTCCAGCTGGTTGAGTCTGGGACAAATTTAGCATCAAAATGATTAAGATCACTGAGATACTTTAACCTACCAATTATTCTTATTACATAAGAATCCATGGGTCCACATTGAAAACAAATAGGTACATTAACAAATAAAAGTCAGGGCTCATCCTTCTGCTCCAGTACCAGCTAATAAATATGGAGGGGGTGGGGTTCAGGAAATCACTGTTGCAACTACATGAAGGTTGGTTCAGACCAGAATCATCAAAGATGAAGGTCTCGGAGTGTCCCCTTGAAGAATGCTTCCTAGGTGCAAGGGGAAAAGCCCTGAATATGTAGTGAAGAAATGGAGGATACTCTCTGGTGCCACAATAAGTATTATCCACGAAAGGCAGGTGAACAGTGACCCCAATGCGATATGCTGGAAAGAACACATCACATCCATAATATTCTCACTAGAAATGTATACTGTGAATCTTTCTTATGAGGGACCATCTTCAAACCCCAAATACAGAACATTATAGGAAATAACTGCCTGTGTTCATCAAAGAATGTCAGTTTCATGAAAGCCGAAAAAAGACTGAAAGGGACCTAAGCAGACAGGACAAAACCAACAATCCAGACTAGACTCTCTACTGCAGGGAAAAAAAATGCCATAAGTGATATTATTGGGACGATACTGGACAAATTGGGACAAATCTGAAAGATGGAGTGTAGATTTGATAAAAAGGTTGTGTATGAAATTTCCTGAAGTTGATAAATTATATACTATGATCATAAAAGAGAATATCTTTGTTCTTAGAAAGTAAACACTGAAATATTAAGGGGTGTGACATATACAATCTACCTTAAGTGAAAAATACAAATAATTTTTAAAAATCACATCATTGTGGCACCTGGGTGGCTCAGTGGGTTAAAGCCTCTGCCTTCAGCTCAGGTCATGATCCGGGGGTCCTGGGATCGAGCCCCACATCAGGCTCTCTGCTCAGCGGGGAGCCTGTTTCCCTTCCTCTCTCTCTGCCTGCCTCTCCGCTTACTTGTGATCTCTGTCTGTTAAATGAATAAAAAATCACATCATTTTCTCAAATAAAAAAGAAATAATAACACATACAAATGGGCAATAATGCAAATGGGGAAGTGCTTAAAAAACTGAATCTGGGTAAAGGGCATACACTTCTTTGTCCTATTCTTATAACTTTCTAGAGATTTAAAATGATTTCAAATAAAAGAAAAAAATGATTGTATATTTCACTGAAAGAAATAAATAGTAAGACAAGCAGAGAAGCTTTGAAAGAATAGAGTAACAAGGAGAGTTATACTCTACCTGTATTGAATCTCATTCTAATGTTCTAAAATATTAGTCTTGTAAAATATTAGTCTTGTACTACTCCAAGGATTGAGGAACAAATCAAAGAAAGGGAACTAAAGGCCCCCAAAATGATGCTACAAATACATATGTTGAAGTTGGAATTTCTATCTCTTGGCAAAGGATTCATACTTCTGATAAGTAATGTTGGAACAATTTTCTAAACAATTTTCTAAAACTGTTCCAGCATTTAGAAAAACAATTTGAGGAAAAAAATCAAAGCAGATCTTTATCTCATAAAATAACCAAAACATATGTCAGGTGCAGACAAGTAAGCAGAAACAAATGACAACACACACACACACACATAAAATGGAAAAAAATACTAAAGAACAACAACAAACTTAAGAATGAGCAATGTCTTTTAAAGAATAAAGATAGACGATAAAACTATTAAGGAAAATATTCATCGAATATTTTAGACATAGAAATAAGAGATTGCTGTCTATAAAAGAAATACCATAAATAAAAAAAATTTTAATAAATAAAAATTTAAAGGGCAAATAAAAAACTGCAAAAAACATATCAGTTATGGCTGACCAAAGTTTAACCAATAGTGATATAGTGATAGTGATATAATTCTCATCATTAAATTGAAAAAAAATTTAAAAAGAAATTTTAAGATTTTATTTAAAACAGAAGGAGAGGGAGAAGTAGGCTCTCCATGGAACAAGGAGCCCAATGCAGGGCTCAGTCCCAGGACCCTGGAATCATGACCTGAGTCGAGGCAGACGCTTAACTGACTGAGCCACCCAGGTGCCCTAAATTGGCAAAAATTTAAAAGACAGATAGTGTCTCACTTTTAAACACACTCAAGGTTAGTTGACACAAAGTCTCTTGAATAAAATTTCAGGTATGTTAATAGCCTTAAAATATTCTAATCTCCCTCAGATTTTTAAATCAAATATAAAGGAAGATAGCAACATGTGAAAAACAGAAACGTCCAGCGATTGGGCAATGGAAAAGCACTGCATGGCTATCTCTATGTGGGAATCCTATGAAGCTATTAAAAATCAACTTTCATGTATACTGAATGATATGGAAAATACTCATGATCACTCCAGCCTGCCCGACCCTTGCCCGGCCCTCCCCCCATGTGACCATCATGGTGGCCTTGCTTCTGCTGCAGTAAGGACATTCTAGGGCTCTGAAGAATCAGGAAAGAAAGAAAAGGGACTGCCACCGAATTCCAAGAAGGAAAGTCCACCAAAAAATGTAGTGAAACCAAAGGAGAGGAGCAAGCTACTAGCTACCCCAACAGTGGCTGAATTGTCTAAAAATTAGTCTTCAGCCAGTTATTACCCATTAGTTGTGAATCACGGCAAGATGTTAGCAAGCCCTGGCCCCAGTCCCAATGACAGCATGCTATTCACAGATGAAAGGGTTCCAGAATTTTTGTCAAGAAAGACTTTGGTAGAATTTCCTCAAAAAGTTCTGCCTCCATTAAGAGAACGGTTCAGATTCAAACTTTTCAGGAGAGCGGGGGAAGGACAGATGATTCATCATCCTCTTTGTCCAGCTCCTCCGATTCAGAGACTGACCAGGAGGGTGACAGCTCCAAGGTCCATCCTCAGATGATGAGCAGGGGCAGAAGAGGGCTTCCAAAACTGCAGGCCTCCCATTCCCTTGAAAACAGAGCTCCCCAATATGCAGCATCAGCAAAAGAGAAGACCTGGTCACAGCAGGAACAGCCAGACCTTACCCCTCCAAAGAGGCCCTGTCAGGCAAAGAAGAAAGGGCCCACCGTGAAGCCAATAGAGGACAGAAAAGACACTAAACCAAAAACCACAACACCTATGTTACAAGCAGACGAAGGATTTATGAAGCAAAGTGTAAAGGAAAAAAATGGAGAGAATACTCAGATCAAGTGAAAAAGATAAAGCCAAAAGCCACCTGAAGTCAAAAAAAAAATCTTACCTGATCATACAAAGTCAGGATTGTCTTCGTAGCCAGATGTCTACAGCCCAGCCCCTGTCAATTGTCAGAAACAACCAGAGCAGCAGGACAGCAGCAAGCAACTACTGAGACCAGAGAGAAACATTTGGAAAAACAAGTACTGGAAGGTGATGGGGAGGCAGCATTTCCTTATTTGAGGAAGAAGGTAAAGGAAGGAATCCTGAAGGCTAAAGAGGACATTTTGGAAGATCAGGTACCAGTACAACATCTGAAGTCAATTCCTGTTCCTAAGAAGGAGTTTTCGAGGAGAAGACCATGGGCCTGGAGCTTGAGGGAAAGGACAAGACGGCTGAAGACTCGGTGCCTCACCAGGAACAGCAGGATGACATACAGAAGTCCTCTCAAGCTGCCGGCCCCACCAAACCTTTTGACAACACCAAGAACAGGAATCTCCAGCACCATGACTACACCCTGTACACGTTCTTAGACCTCAGCCTGGACCTGTCCAAGTTTAGCATGCCTCAGCCCTCTTCAGCAGGGAGTCACCACTGAGTATTCCCTTGAGAGACTAAGCCTTCTGGTGTCTGGGCAGGAGAAATAAAATCTACTCCAATCATGAGGAAAAGAAAAAAAAAAAGAAAAAGAAAATGCTCATGCTCTATTGTCAACTTGAAGACTAAAACTCTTTCTTATAGATAACAGTATAATTTTTAATATGTTACTTGCTTTAAAATGATTATCTGCCAAAAGAGTATATAACACCTGGAGAACCATGGTAAAAGGAGCAAAGAGAAATCAGACACAAATGTGTAAATAAAGTATGAAATAGATAAGGTTTTTATAACATACACAGTTGACAGTGACATCTCTCTCCTCCAAGTTCCTAATATTTCAGTAAACACTAAATAATTAAACTCCACTTCCTTGTGAGGTTAAATATATTTGAGAGGGATATGTTTTGTATCTATAATTAAAATGGAACCATCCAGGGGTAGAGCTAGAGCTTATTATAAATGGGGGCAATATTTTGAAAGTTACTAATAAGCTTTTGTCTTCTGCCTTCCTATGTATATGACCTTCATACTAGTAAGTCCAAAGCAACTGCCTGGTGAGAAATCCAGATTTACAGGGGAAAAAAAAGAGAATAAGAGAAGGATCTACATATTATTCAGATTTTACATAGAAAAATCAAATTATGGAAGTAAGTTCTCATTTAGTGTATCAGACGCTACATCTAGAGAACTCAGCCTATGCATGCCCTTCATGGTAAGGACCAGGGTAGGCACTGTTTCTTCGGTCCATGTAGTGGACATTCTGGTTTATGGGACACAGCCTCTGCTGCAACTGTTCGATTCTGCACCTTGAGGTGTGGAGGTATTTTAGGTAAGTTGAGATCTGTGCAGGGTGGTGGGACCGGGGGCTCTGGCTCTCCACCTAATATGATACACTTGAAAGAGGTCCTTTGTGATTTCCCTCTAAAATCCTGAAATGTAGTTACATCAATTTAAACTTGTGGCTCACTGTGCTCAGAAGGAAAGTTTAGTTTGCCAGCTCAAAGCACCTTCAGTTCTCCAGTGGCATGAACTCTATGTTGAGAGTCAGTGAGAGGGCAAAATGCCTGCTCTTTAAGGCAAGAGTGAGTTGATAGTAGGCAGCATGGAGACCTGGGAGTCTTTAGCAAATAAGAGCCAACATGGGCCCATCCAGCCATAAAGTTTCATGAAATCTTTACCAAGGCAAGGGAGACCAAAATACAAATTACACTAACCAAAGACTCTAATGCCAAGCCCAGGTGACTCTAACACCATGCCCATCACAGCAAACTAGTAAATAAGGAATTCTGCCTTGGAGATCAAGGGGACAGAGGACCTCTACTTACCTAACCTGCATTCAGTCAAGCTAATTCACTGCTACTCAACGCGTGGTCCATGGACCTGTAGCATCACCTGGGGGCTTATGAGAAATGCAACATCTCGGGCACATCCCACACCTACTGATCTATTTAATGCATTTTCACAGGATCCCAGATGATCTGTAAGCATCTTAAAATTTGAGTACTGAGGGCACCTGGGTGGCTCAGTGGTTTAAGCCTCTGCCTTCGGCTTGGGTCATAGTCTCAGGGTCCTGGGATCGAGCCCCACATCTAGCTCTCTGCTCAGCAGGGAGCCTGCTTCTCCCTCTCTCTGCCTGCTTCTCTGCCTACCTGTGATCTCTCTCTCTGTCAAATAAATAAATAAAATCTTTAAAAAAAAATCTGAGTACTGAAAGAGGCCACAACTCCTCAACTCCTACCTCCAAGCACTCTGAGAAAGAGAAAGGCGGGACAAGGTGATGAGACACAGAACACTATCACTCGGGGGAGATCAGAGCCATTACTGGTTAGCTGCAGAAATTATTAATAAAATGTCCAATCTAATTCAAAGTCTATGCTATAATTGAAAGAATCTGTTCATGCCCATATACCTGTGTGTTCTTCCAGGGCTGGCATGTCAGCAAGAAAGGCACAGAGTGTGGTGCGGCACACACAGGTCAGGTCATCAGCAGAATCGGCAGAGACGAGCAAGACTTTGCACAATACTGATCTTGTGCTCATATCGCCCAATCCCCTAGAAAACCCAGACTGAGGGCTAGACTGACTTAGCATCTCAGGGCCACAGGGCATGGCATTGGAGGAAACTATTAATTCTCCTTTATGCATCCTGAAGGACATTTCCAAAAAGAGACCATGGCAATCAAATGGAGATTCTCACTTGAACAAGATCTAGGTTCAAATTCTTCCTCCACTGTTGATGAGCCACGTGGCTGAAGCATAAGTCACTGAAGCTGTCTCAGCCACAGTTTCCTGAACTATGTGTGAAGAATACAAACCCACATTCCCATCGTCCACAATTCTGAAATCAGAAGCTCTAAAAAAAAAAGGTTTTCAGAACATATTTGGTGGCCAACCTGACCTGACATGAACTTGGCTCACTGTAAAACGTGACCTGAACCAACAATGGCACCAAGGACAGTCTTCATTTATTCCACTTAGCATATGTTTCCTGTGTTTTGTTGACATCAAAAAAGTACATGTTGGGATGAAAGAGTGTCGCCCAAGATCCCACTAGGATATGTATACTGTCTTACCTTTATAAGCAACAACAACAACAATAACAAATTCTACATTTTGAAACACATGAAGGGATTGGATAAGAGATCAAAGCCTGTAAAGCATTACAGGCATTTAATATGCAAAGTATCTAGTCCAATGTCTGGAACACAATAGATGCCCCAAATAAATTAATTTCCTTCCCTCTCCTTCATCCCTAAATCTCTTAAAAGAAAAAAAAAGCCACCATGGTAAAGATGCATAAAGATGGATATTTTTGCTCATTACACCTTTAATGTCTTTCTCAGAAGATATGCAGGACAATCATGATTCTGTTTGGTAAAGAAATGAAACACAGCAAAATGAAACTATGTGAATGAGTTACAAACATAAAACCAGCCATAGCAATGTATATCACGAACAGCGTTTTCTGGAACGGGCAGTAATGAGTAATAGCTAAGAATATGAGTTTTGGTACCAGGCAATTCGGGGTTCAAGTCCAGGCTTTGTTTCAGACCATCTGCAGGAGAGCGGCAAGCTACTTGCGTAATTAAAGTAACCTCACAGAGCCTTAGTTTTCTAAACTATAAAATAGGCCTTAAATTTGTACCTCCATCCCAACTTTGTGCCAAATATTAAATGAGATGCTGTTTGTACAGCACTTAGCACAATGCTTGTCAAATCTCTACATGGTAATAGTAATAACTTAACAATCGAAGCAATTATTATTACAGATCAGAGCTACAGCTGACTAGATACTAAATCACCTAGATTCATTAGACATCAACAGTCTGAAAAATTCTTTCAGTTCCATATTTGATTACACATTCAACAAAAATATATTTAAAGTTAATTTACACATTAATTGGGTTTTAGCACTAACAGACAGGTTGCAAGAGCCACCCAACATGTTTTGACATGCTAACAGCTACCGGGTATATTCTCACACTAAATTATAATTCTGTAAATATTTAGTTTGTCAAAAGCCACAAAATAATTACTGTATTAAATTTCCAACTGTTAAATCTTAACCTGAAGATTAATATAGTATGTAATAAACAGGGAATCTAATTGCTACTTTTTGCAGAATTTCTGTAACACCCCCAAAGTTATGGTAAGTGCCAGTAATTCATTCCATCAAAACTTGGGAAAAATTAAGAAACCATTGGCGCACATTTGATTTTACACATTAGCACATTCTAATTAAATCTCTCAGAGTCTATAATAATATATGTGGGTCTAATTAACTAACTCATCAAGCTTCTAAGTGGACCAAAGAGTAAAATATTTGAACTTAAGCAAAGCAAAATCATTAAAGAGGACAATTTGCCGAAGTTTGAATCTGTAAGGAAAACTGGCCTTTTGTCTATGCTGATTCTTGGCTTTCTGAAAATATGCATTCCTAGTTAGAGGAAGTATGAGGATATTCATTTCAAAGGTAGCAGATTAACAATTTAGACAGTTGTTAGCCTATGAATAGATGATGATTCCAAAGTTCAAAAGGTGTCAGAGCCATAACTCAGAGGATAGACTGGGTCAGTTTAGTTCAAGGGAGCAGTAAAAGTCTGCCAAGAAGAAGCTGGCAATTCTTAGAGATCTATGTCAAAGATAAGAGTCTAAAGAAGCAACTGGATTACTGGCAGCATCTGTGTCAACCATAATGTCCTTGCTCCTTTATTCAAATAGTTATTTATTGTATCTCTAATGTGTAATGAACACTTTACTAGCAATGAATATCCAGGAGGTCTGGGAACAGGGACTATGAAACCAAACCACAGGAGCCAAAGAACACAAGCAAGAACCTCCCCAAAGATTAGGAGGCCAGTCATGAGAAGTATAGTCCAGCAGCAGGGGACTAGGCTGGGGGCACCCGTCTAAGGTGCTACATATGTGCAGGTTCCTCAAACAGCAGAGATCAAGCTAAATCAGCATTCCCAGCCATGGATACCGGAGTCTTGAGAGGCAGGGCAATCTGGTAAGGCATTACATTTTGTGAACTCCATTGGTTTGGAACCCACAAAGACATTTTATCTGTGGAAAAGTCCACAAACATATATATCCCATGATAAAACCTATGTAGTAATCTGGTATTGGTGTTAATGAACCTTCCCTGTGTTTATTAGGGTTTTATGGTGGGGGGTGTAAGTGGTATTGCAGGACACATCTTCTACTTCCTGCTGAACAAACCTGACAGTGGGTTGGAGACATCTCTTCCTTCTCTCCAGTCGCTGGTCAAGATCCAATATTCACAAGAGTTGCAGGGTGTTCTCACACCCACCCTTCATTCCAACATTCTTGTCAACCTCCAAAGATGGTCAAGGCACGGTTTCCAAATGTTAAAGATGTAATTCTCATATAGACATAGAATTAACATATACTAAAGACATCATTTAACTCAGTAATGAGAGGACAAGCAAGACGGTTGCTATGGGTTGTTTCTTCTAAAATGGTATCCTGAAGTCCAAACTCCCACTACCTCAGGAGGTGACCTTCCTGGGAAACAGGGTCATTGCAGGTGTCATCTGTTAAAGTAAGACCATACTGGAGTAGGGGGAGCCCTTAATCCACTGTGACTAATGTCCTTAAAAGAAAGCAATCTGAAGGCAGAGGCAGAATGTCAAGCAACAATGAAGGCAAAGACTGGAGTGACATGGCTCAAGCCAAGAAACACTAAGGGCTGCTGGGCACCCACCAGAAGCCAGTAGGAGGCAAGCAAGGCCTTCATGACAGGTTTCAGAAGGAGCATGACTCTGATGACACCTTGATTTGAGACAATAAAAACATGATTTTGGTCTCCAGACCATGACACAGCAAAGTTCTGTTGTGTTAAGCCTCTCAAGTTTTGGTAATCTGTTATGGCAGCCCTAGGAAATGATCTATCGGATAGACTGGCTCAAAGATCAATAGAGAAATTTATCATCATTTTGAAAAAAAAAAATCTTAGAATAACATTGTTAAAGATACAAAATTGGAGGGCACCTTGGTATCTTAGTCAGTTAAGTGTACAACTCTTGATTTCAGCTCAGGTCATGATCTCAGGGTACTGGAGTCAAGCCTGGCGTTGGGCTCTGAACTCAGCGGGGAGTTTGCTTGAGATTCTCTCTCTCTCTCCCTCTGTCCTTCCTCCC
>RCUC01094725.1:0-11920 GCA_003697995.1 Taxidea taxus jeffersonii | reverse complement strand
GGGGTCAATCTTTAGGTGGGGAAATGGGAAATGAAGAACTTTCTGTGTCTCTGAAAACCAAAGTGGAAAGGTAATCTCAAGCCTAAAGGAATTGCTTTAAGCTCAATAAAAATTTACAGATTTGATGGGGCTAAATTCTGACAACGGTCAGCTAAAATCCTTGGGTGCAAAGCGTGCTGGGTATCACAGAGTTACGGTGATTTACAATTCATGTATCTATTGCCCATTCATCTGTTTCGCACCCCTATGTATCAATACTCTGGGCTTTTCAGACTTGACCAGGAGTGTCTGGGATTTGTGACAGTGGTCGGGGGGAGGGGCGAGACTGCACCTGGCACGTAGCTGACACTCCATAAATCATAGCTGACACTCCATAAATGTTCTTTTGAAAGAATCACAAAAGGGCAAACCTGGCTCACTCACCTCAAATACCAGATGTACTCAGCAACAAGCAAATCACTTTTTTTTTTAATAAAACAATCACGATATATAACGAAACAGAATGTAAAGTATAAGCAAATTTCTTCAAACTAAACATGACTTGCTTTGGTACCTGTTTAGGGTAACACCCACATACATCCCCGGACCCTTAGAGTCCTTGTGGTTTCTCCTCCACCACGTATAACACTTGGCCAAGAAATGTGTACAAGAACTATACGCATGCAAATATGCGTGTGCGCGTATTTTACCCGGACCACGGACCACTGCCTTTCATATTTAAAAATGAATCTGTTTAAAGGAACTGCTACCTTTATGTCACGTTAGAGAGAAATGGTACATCATTCTTTTTAGCTTATTAAGACAGTATAGTGGGCCCCTGAGAACCATAGTAGCTGAAGGGTAACCGCTGCCTTCCCTCGCTCCTCACCATGACCATTAGGCTGTGATTCACATCTCATGCAATTATTTGAATGGTAAACAAAAGAAGGGCATTTTATTCTCCAACATTCTTCATTTAACAAGTTAGAAAAGAAACACACACACAAAAATCATCCCCCACCGTTTTCACCCAACCATGACTATCCCTGGAAAGTCTTGAAACCAGAAAGCACCAAGTAAAGAAACGTGAGACCTCATGCTACTGGACATCCAGAAGGCCATTTAGTGCACCAAAGGGCAGTGGGGGTTAGCTGCATTGAGTGTCTGGAAGAACATGGCCACCAACATGGCACTATCACTTTAGTGGAGGCAAGTACACAGTAACTTCAAAATATTTTGAACTTACTGGTCCTGAACACTTCTTTACAAAATAAATGAGTATCTGAGATTCCTCACGGGCCCCAAGAGACATTTATAAATAGGAAATCTTTGTCAGATTGAAGCCAAATTGGCTAAAGAATTTGTCTAACTGCTAAACTAGAAGGGACCTCATACTCTTGAGAAGAGTCCAGGTACGGTCATGGTGCAGGCATCCATGACCTTTCATCATTCTTTTTTCTTTTCTTTTCTTTCTTTTTTTTCTTTTTTTGCTAAAACTTCAAAGATAGTTATTTAGTTTTCCAACTGCATCTTCTATGAACTTCTGATCCTGTCTGCTAAGAAATATCCAGAGGACAGTCCTAGAACATAAAACAAAAGGGATTCTGCTCCAAGGTAAGATGGTGCACATCCAGGCCCTAACTCCAGTGAAAGAGGCTCTGTAAGATTTTCTTCAATATGTGGCCCATGGGCACCAGCTAGGGGGCATGCCAATTTAGTCTTAAAATGAGCTATGATATTCTTACAATAATCTAATACATCTCAGAACTTTAATCTTCTTCCCTGACATGTGTATTATGTTCATCCCCCCAGACAACTCTTGAATAGTGCTCTCAAGCTTCCTTAAGTATATATTCCGTATGAATACAAACTGATATTATTCATCCCAATTTTACCACTTGCAAGGAAAACCCCTCCAATGAGACAACTCCACAGTCTGCTGCTGCTCAGACAGAAGGCGGGTGCCTCTCCTCACTCTGTCAGTTCCCTAAGCCTTCATCTGCCAGCACATGAGAAAAAGGCATCCACTATGGCAGAGCGACAGGTCGAAAGGTCAAGAATCAATACAGTGATGTGCTTTAGGATCTTTGCTTGATTAAATGAGCTTCATAAAATATTTAAGGAGGTGTATACTTACCACTTAGGAAATAGCAATCAAATTAACATAACAAAGTAAAATCAATTCTCACGTTCTTGTTCTCCTAGAAGCAAACAATAACATGCAACATACACTCTTCGAGAAACTTCACGTATACCTATGTTTTATGGGAATTTTCACCCTGCACATTTAGTTTTGGCTAACCCTGGAGTTCCTATTAAAGCTATTTGGAATTCTCCCACTGCACCGTATTTAGGCAGTGGTAGGAAGTAGCCCAATAACATGCTGGGTAGAGGGGGGACCCCATTTGGGTTGACAAAATCTACCATAGTTAATCCTCAAAAGTGAAATTTCTATATCCTATAATCAGGAGTTGCTGGGCATTTGATTAAATACCCTAGGCATTTGGTCCCCAACCTCCTTTTTGTCACTCCCCCCAACTGGCAAACAAGAGAATTTAGAGTAGAAGAACCCGAAGAAACAAAGTGTGTACTTTAGTACAGAAATGCTTTTACCTGCCTTGCCTGCTGTGAATGAAATGGGCTGGGCTTTCAAAATGTTAGTCAGCTTAACTCCCAGTTGGTGGCCCTGGAAAAATGTAGCCATGCAGTCTATTGCTCTGTTTCTGTTCTTTAACTGCCAACTGGAATACAATAGACCAGTAGAAGGAGAACAAAAGAGAGATGGATCCAGAAAGAACCCAAAGAATGACAACAAAGCAAGCAAAGAAAATGATAATGAGTCAAAGACACTGAGCTTGCCAAAGTTAGCATCCCAGACTATTTTCACATTGAAGATAATTATGCTTCCATTAATTGCCACTTTTCCCCTGAAAAATTCATGATATTTTACAAGCTACAAATTATCTAGTGCAGATTCATCTTTGCAACATTTTAGGAAAAGTCATACCATGTGCAAAGAAAGAATGTGTACAGTCATGTTGCTCAGACATGGATAAGATATATTTTACATATCGAAGGGGATTTTTGTATAAATAGAATGGGCAGTGTGATGTTGAAAACACCAATATTTTTGAACTACAAAGTGAGCACCTGGCCACTTTAGTGGATTACAGAATAGGTACCAAATAAAGAGGAATAGATATTTGTGAATCTATAGGCACCTTGAGCTTTCCATATGTCCAGCTCCTCTCCTCCATCATTCTCCATGGTCTTTTGTACTTTTGTCCTTCCCAGGCAGATATGAAAGTTTTATCGCAGTAAACACAAGGCTGGCACTTACCACAAAATCTTTATTTCCCATTTTAGCTCATACTTCCAAGTATGCCATTGTCTTTAGTTTGTGCACATTTAAGAATTCACACATCAAAAGTCCTCCCCAAAGGTTAGAAAATAGTACGCCTTTTCCCCCAAGAACAATGATAATATTCGTAATTTATTTTTATTTAAGTATGTCATCTAATATACTGAGTTGCAATTTTCCAAGCTGAGAAGGATAGAAAAACAGTCACAATAACATAATTTATACATAAATAAAATATCTTACTAAATAGCTTGGCTTTCAATGCCTCAAACTGGTCACAGTTTAGAAAATGTATATAAAGCTTTAAATTACAGATTTCTGTGTCAAATTGACAAATGCAAACTTTCTTGGGAGCTGAAATCCTGCTACATAAAATCAAATGTAACCTCATTTTATGGGACATGATAAAATCTTACCTCCTCGGATGGGACATCCAGAATGTCACATTTTCCCTGCGAGTTTATTAATACAGCAGCAGCAGAGTTCTAATAGAGAGTTCCTCCTACATAACCTTCTCATTCCGGGTAGTCAGAGTCAGAGTATTAACTAGGTGATCCGAAGTTAGAATACAAATTACAGATAATTTTTGTTGTTATTTCAGCCAGTCTGAAAGTTCAGGAAAAGGAAAAATAGAATGAAAAATCTTCGACTGGACAGCAGAAAGAAAAGCTTACTATTAAGATAATTCTATATATATTACCATGAACTTGCTGGCATTTTACATTTTAACTTACTTATAATCAGTTTTTGATCTCGCCAAGTATTAAAAGTTAAATTATATCTACTCCCAGACATAGTCAAGTAGTAATTTGGCAATTTTCTCCTTTAAGATCCATATTATCTTCCTTGATCATCTACTCTGCTCAAATACATTATGAAAATGACCAATTTACCACCCCACTTCACATGAGGAAAAGACAATACTACAGAATGTCGGTCCTAGGATAGAGCAACCAAATGCTACCCGGGACAAATGAGCATGATAGAGTGTGTATGAGTAACTTAAATTTTTCTATTATTCTTTGGCTTATAAAACAATTGCTAGACTCGCCATTTTGAGTTCCAAAAACATACACTTGGAAGCATGAGCGATTAGCATATGTCATTTTCTACTGGCGGAGGCCAGCTCACAATAAATCTCTTACCTTGTAGAGAGATGGAAGAGTACAGGGCTCATAATAGGATGAGTGATGCATGAAATGTTCTTCAGCTCACTTCCCCTGGGATTTATACTTCCAAACCTAGGAGCACCATTTGCCTGCATGAATGGAATGCTAAGCAATGCGGTAAAAACAACCAATGTGTTATGTATAGCTTTTCAACTTTTTGAAATCTAGGAGAAACTGTGAAATCAGTAAACAAGTAAGCAAGCATGTGTCTAAAAATTATGGCACAAATAAGCTGGAAAAATACACAGTTCAAATAAGGAAGATTAGCAATGAGCACATATTTTAAGTAAGACTGTGTAAATAATGTGCTTTTTCTTAGAAGCTGAAGGACTACTCCATGCCTGTTTATGAGTTTAAGAGCGAGGCTGTTTTATACTGTACAAGGAAATCACTGGATTTTAATTTACAGACAAAATGTTGGTTAAATAGTCAGATTGTTTTCAAGAGCACTCAGAGGAATAAAGAAAAAGGTGAACCTAAGAAAAATATACAAGAAAAATCTTACAGGCTCAAATTCTCATTTCATTTTCTTGTTTAATTTTTTTTTGAAAGAAAAAAATTGTCACTAACTTTTTGAAAGGCATACTTCCAGATTGGACTTGTTTCCGATCTAAATTTATCCTCGGGTCCTTGTGTCATATTTCTCCAGGCATGAGAAGGAAAATCAATGCCCCTACTCACCTTTGGAAGAATTTCACTGCCAAGTCTCCATGGTTCTATGGGATCCAATAATCCGTGGCTCAGTATTGATTTTTCTATGACACCTGTAGAAACAGCCTCTCCTTCCTTTCTAACAAAATATAGCAACAAGAATTGTGTAGTTTCTGAATGAATTAAACAGAGGCTATTAAGCGCAACTGCATCCTGAAAGAAAATGTGGGTTATATTTTCTAAAAAATCTTACATTTGCTTGATATTTCTGAGACACTTAACAACTTTTTACAGATAACATGAACACATACTTTTAAAGATAATTTGAACATAATTTTCTTGGGTATGCTGTAGCTAAATCGTGGATTACAAATAGCACTTACTTTTCTAAGGAAATAGACAAATGATAAAAGACAAATTGGTGAACTTCAACCCCCAGTTTAAAAATGTCTCCAAAATCAAAACCCCCTTTGCCAGTGAAAAACCACATCATGCCGTTAAGACCTAAAGTTTTGATAAAACAGAGGATGACCCTTTCAAGCGGCAGAGTAGAGTGGATCAAACCCTAGGAGAGAGAGTATGTTAAACCTGGGGGTGTATCTTATGGCACGAAAGGAGTTGGAAGATCAGGCAAGGGCCACCAGTCTTCCCACTTTCCATGAAAAGCATAAATGCAAAAGCCAAGCCAAACCAAAATCCGAGAAGTCGTGTTTCCAGCATTCTTCACACACCTGACTGAAACCTCAAAGGTATGTGTCTCCCGCTGGGCAGACTTCTTTGGGCACGTCTGAATATACTCCCTGCAGCCATCCCGCATGCTGAGTGGGGTCCCTCTAGTTGGCAACCCACTCTGTCACTCACTCCATCAGCCTGAGAATCTGCAAAATAAAAATGCAGTGTTAAAAAGAAATTTCCTTTTACATTTGCTTTTCCCAGTAAAATCCTAGAGAAGAAAACACAAAGCAGGTTGTTTCTCACAATATATGTTACATCTTGGTTAAAAGTGACACGGCCATGTTGCACTCTGACAGGTTGAGTGTTAAGATCTGACAGATATGAGCCGGCAAGAACAACCTTCCTGCCACATGTATTTAAGCTCACGTTAAAACCTTGATCTGATAGTCTCTTGATTAGCTTGAGCAACGGTGAGTGCTACTGCCTTTCAAGTTCATTATAAATTATGCTATTCCTCACATTACTGTCAATTTAAGCTCCTGTTCTACTAAAATGCAGGCATTTAAACACTTATCAAACCTGTGCACATTTTTGAGTTAAGGACTGAGATCAATCCACACTCCAGCAAGGGAGAAGTTCCACTGTTTATCAGGCCATGTCTACACTGGCTGAGCAAAGCGCTCTGTTCAGAAGGAGAAGCGCCTTTGGCAGCTAGAGTCTACATAGCTGACCCATGGATGCTCTGGTGGAGCTTCTTCACCTAATTACACAAGTGCAATGAAATTACTAAGCATTTGATGAAAATGACCCATGATGACAAAAAGGCATGACATGACTATGGTTCTAATTTATTTACATGGTAGTCATTTAGCATATAATTCAAAGAACCTATTAAAAAATAAATGTTTCTACTCTTCGGCATGATGAAGATGGATAATAGTTGATGATTCAACACTGAGTTTGACCCAAGTTGTATTCTTCCCAAACAAGACAGTGGTAGAATGGTTTTAAAATGCAATGTGTGGGGCACCTGGGTGGCTCAGTGGGTTAAAGCCTCTGCCTTCAGCTCAGGTCATGATCCCAGGGTCCTGGGATCGAGCCTCGCATCGGGCTCTCTGCTCAGCAGGGAGCCTGCTTCCCTTCCTCTCTCTCTGCTTGCCTCTCTGCCTACTTGTGATCTCTCTCTTTCAAATAAATAAATAAAATTTAAAATAAAATAAAATGTGTTTTCCTAAATGGTCTAGGTTAAGCTTTCACCTCTGATTTTATATTTGTGAGGAAAAGCCTTCAGACTTCAAGTAATTAAAAAGTTGATTAATATCTCCAAGAAAAATGGGTCAAAACAGTAACTGGTATTTGCAGGAAATATTTTCTACTCTTCCAACCTGCACCACTGGGATTTAGTAACAACTGTGGATGCGTTCTATTCTGGGGACACTTCAGTGCCCTCAGAGCATCTTGCATGTTGAGATCTTTTCACCAATTATTAGAATAAAAGGAGATTTAGCAGAAATGTTCTATTAACAGCTATGAAATTATAGGTTTCCCCCTCCATCCACCCAAACACACTCCACCCTGTGCAATAATAGATACAATGCTAATCACCTTTGGAATTTTGCCAAGCTTCCCCCACGGGTGAACTAGCAGAGTTGGACCAAATTGCCTTGAAGGAATGAAGCCTCTCTCACCCCCAAGGAAGCCTTCAAAGGCTGTCACAGGCCACAGGGCGGAGTGGGGGGGAACGGGGGGGGGGGAAAGGGGAGGTATTTAAATGCGTGCAAGTCTATCCAAACCGTGATCCACCTCAAAATACATTTGCTAAGTCAAAGTCTAAACCCAAGTTTCCCTAATCCCTGGTCTTTGCAGGCAGGATGATCTCCCATTTTTTGCCACCCCCCCCCATTTTCTGATTTTCAAGACAGTGGTCAGTCTGTTGCTGTTGGATCATCATTCAATTTATATGCCAAAGCGCTTTTCGCTGGGAGCAAAATTCCACCCTCAGACTGCGTCATGGCAACACATTAGTTGGTCAACTTTACAAATTACCACTCAAATTCTAAAATTAAAATAAATCTAGGGGATCTAAGAATTGCTTAATTTAGCGAAGCCCGCCTAAGAGAAATTGAATCCAGTATCTCCTTTTCCTATAAGAAAGCCCTAAGAATGTCTAAATATAAAACCACTGTTGATGTCTTGGTCACACAATGTTTAAGCACCTCATGAGGACAACATAGAGCAAATGTCTTCATGGTGCCTACTATATGCTGGGCATGGTTCTACATGCCTTGTATATGTGATCTCACTGAATCCCCGTGACAACCCTCTGAGGCAAGTATAGATAAGAAAACAGAGTCCAGGAGGCAGCGAGGAGGTTGTCCTGAGTCACAGGGGTAGGAAGTGGTGGGGCGAGGATCTGAATCCAGTTTGGCTCTGGAGTCCATGGTTTTACTGGGCGTCTCCCCTTGCCCTGCCATCCTACCTAAGCGGCTGTCATTATGGACAGGGATTGATAGCCAAGGGTGATTCCTTTAAGTTGGCCCTTTCTTTCCTATAGGAGCAGAATTAATTTGCCTGGAACTAAAAGCTTTACTCTGCGAATGGCTCTGGCCCCTTGGCTCATTTCTCCGCTTCTTCCTCGTAGGCATTTTCTTCTGTATTGAGCCAGCATCTTCTCCTCTCAGAATAAGCTGGATGTCATCAGAAGCAAAATTGCTTCTCACTGATCATCCCTTCAGAATACCGTTTACTCCTTTAAAACTTAAATCCTGGAAGATGCTTACTGAATGTGGAAAATATCGAGTAAGGAAGAAAATGCAAGGATGAAAACTGTTAATTAAATAAGACCTCTGAGTAGAGTATGAACCTAATTGTTGCCTCATGGAATCAGGCTTCCTGAAATCCAGTCCTGATGGTACCTTTTACAAGCTGGGCAGGTTGTTTTTTCTCTCTAGGACTTAGTTTCCTCATCTTTAAGATGGGAATAAAAATAGTACTATTGCTTAGGGTAATGAGGATTAAGTAAACTAATCCAAGTAAAATAATCCAACCTAGTGCATGGCTCATAGCAAGACCTCAATAAATACATGTTTTTGCTATTATGACATTTAGTTTGTCACTGCAACTAAGCCTAGCCTTCAGCTGCCACAAAGCACTAACAATCAAAAGTTTTTGTCATTTGGGTGTGAAAGTATTAATACGATTTTAGGAAAATCGGTTGTAGTTACACGAAATCCTTTCAGCCCAGGGACAATCTGGCTTTAAAAATTCTCTGTGACAGATCTTCACAAATAATTTCATTCCCATTTATTTTGCAAGGGCACAGGCAAATCACAGAACATGACAGAACTACTTAAAAAGTCATCAGAGCTTACTTACAATGTTGTCAGACACCTACCTCAAGAGCCAGGAGTAAATTTTTCTATATTATAAGGTTTTAAGTAACTTAAAGGAATTGCTCACTTAATGATTTGTTTTTTATACCACAGTCCAGATTTCTGCCTGGAGTTGACTGACATGAAATTGACCTGGACAGTAGGGATGCAACATTCACAATTGTGCCATTCAACAATAGTAAAACTGTCCAGGCTTCAGCTTGTCTGTTTCTTTCTTTGTTCCTTTCCCTTCTTTATATTCTGAAAGCTTAGGTTCATGCTTAAGTCCCAACTCTTTGAGGCCACATGAGTGATTCAGAAATGGCTGCTTAGGGACCTAAGACAGAAATTTCCATTGCAAAGAGAGGAAAGTACTAGAGGAAAAGGACTCATTGAGTACATGCTTGCACTGAGCTATTCGGAAAGTGTTATACAAAGAAAAAGGAACAGATTGAAACCTTTCTTCCTTTTGGTTCTAAAATGGACACCATCACCAGAGAGAGAGAGAGTGAGAAGTCCGGAAGCCCAGCAGGAGAACCGGGGAGAAACTATTTTGGGTAAAACTGACACTTTTGCCTGGATATTCCCAGGATGTTCAGGGCTGCCTTTTTGTGGTTCAGGTGCCATGGGACTTGAGAACCACTTTTTGGTCCCCAAGGGGCTAGTGGTGGGGACAGTGCCTAATTTCTCTGTGGCTCAGAGATAACATATTCTTTGGCGATCCAGAGGGGAAGGAAGTATGGATGTATAAAGTTGCACTCTGGTCAAGAATTAAATTTTTGAATAAAGAGGTCAGTGTGCAGTCTCATCTAGCATAAAGAGATATAAAATGGGCAGGTGAAAGAAAGCACAAACAGTCTCAAATTTTAACCCTACATCTGTGCCTCTGAAAGCTTACTGCCACCAACATTCAGAAGGCATGGACCCATAAACTGCCCCAGGCCAGCCAACTTTCATTCTGAAATGAGATTTTAGCAATAATTAGCCTCTGGGTTTCTAGAAGAGCATGGTGTGTTCCAGAAATACTCAGCTGCCTAAAGTAACCTCGAGTGAGGGACAGATCTAGGATTAGAACTTATGGAGGTAGAACGTGGTAGAAGCGTTAGGGAAGAAGTAAGTTTCCTGAGAGCAGCTCAGTTATTAGAATGAAAGGGGAAAGGCCAGGAAACACACAAGGATATCTATTGGCAAGAGATGTCTCATCTTCCACTGGGAATGATCTACAGAAACAGGGGTACAAAGAGGAGATGATCTCCTCAGCACTCTGCCACCAAGAGGATGTGAATAGAGAATGATGGGGAGCCAAACAGCATAATCTGGTTTCTTACTTGAGATGATGAGCCATCCATAGCAAAGGAAATGGACCACTTGTGCAACTTTGTGGGAAAGGTACTCCAGACTTCCAAAGGTACTGCTCAGACTTCCAATCTGCAAGCATCTTTAAGTCAGATGAGCACAGTACCAGGCACAAAATCATTCTCAACAAGCAAAATTCTTATTTTCTTGTGGCAGTCTTACTTTTTCTTATTGCCACGTATTGGGGTCTTATTTAAGGTTGCCTAAAATCCTTTAACCTGAGGGATTGTGAAAAGAATTCTGCTTATTTCATAACAAATACAAGTGCCAACAAATGATATGGATGCCTCAACACCAAACGGGAAGTTAACAAAAGAAAAAAAAAAAAAGATAGAATTTATGAGTGGCCCTTCTCACTGGCCACACCATAGATCTGCTGTCATGTCTTTTTTTTTTTTTTTTTAAGTCCTCACACAAATTCAACCCAGGTGATTGAGTTAACAAAATGAATGTGAATTAATTCTGATCATAAATTTTAATGAGACAACACTTCAGATGCTCTTGGGCATTCCAAATGCAAAATTTCTCTTTTTCTGTGGTAAGACTAAAAATTCTTTCCTTGGGAAATCTTGATTGTTTCACCTTTGCTGTTTTGACATAATGAACCAATGTGTGCAGCAGTCAGGTCAGAGGGGACAGAACCGGAATCTCAAGCTTCCCAAATCTTTAACTCCATTCTACTGCTACATATTTCTCATTCCCTTTTGTTCACCAGTTTTATAATTTCACAGAATTACAAGTCATACAGCCTGACACCAAGCTTGATCTTGCCATTATGCTTGATTGTTCAAAATTACACTAGTCCCAGAATGTTGACAGAATTCCTTTCAATATTTTCTCTGCTGGTTTATTAAGTGGCAGTGTCAGACTTAAAGAAACAATCATTTCTGGGGCCATTTGTTCCATTCTTTGAAGACTGACATCACATTAAAAGATGCTCCCCCCAATCTTCTACTATTCTCTCAATCCTCAGTATATTTGACGTGTCAGAAATAATTACAAGTGGCTTACTAAAAACGGGAAACATTTCTCTTGAATATTCCGGAATGGATGAGGGCAGGATGGCACGGTTATCAGCTTCATTCTGGGTGGAAACAGACACCCAACATCAGCAGCATCTCAGGAGAAAAGCGGAGGCCTGCCCTAATGTTTTAGATTTCTGTTTCTGTGAACCCAGCCCAGGCACTGTCTGTTCCTTACAGATAATTACTAATGGCAAAGGCCTTCTTCCTTAGAGGTGTCCCTCACCTTGTTGTGCCACTTTTTATGTAAGTGTGCTCAAAGCAGTACCTCTGCTATGTCACTTGTTAGTATCAGGATAGCTTGTTTAGAAACATGTTGCTGGTTAGAATGGGGGG
>RCUC01094712.1:0-12143 GCA_003697995.1 Taxidea taxus jeffersonii | reverse complement strand
GGGGTAAGAGAAGTTAACGGAGATGGGTGACACCGTCCTGATGGGATTCTGCACAAGCAGAATGTGCTTCAAGGTCCAGTTCTGTAGGTTCTGGAAGCATTACTAGAAGGGATACACCTCGATGATTCCCTGCCAACAAGGAAATGATATCCAGTAGGAAATCCAGCAGCAAGTGGCATCTGTCCTGACAGCTAACAGCTAACAGCTAACAGAGTCATCTGTGGGTCCCTGAGGGGCACAGTGTACTCTGCTCTCCTCTGAGGAATAGTTCTTTTTTTCTGCTTCAGCCACAGGAGGGGGTGGGCAGTAAATCAGAGTCATTTTGATGTGACAATCAAGATAAGTGACACTAGATGTAGCAGGTTGGCAATCTGGTGTTCTAACCTCTTACAACAAAAAGAACAGTTGAGTACATTTATACAGAAATAACAAAAGAGTGGGGGGAATGGCTATTTTCCTCTGCTAAATATTATAGGTAAGAAATTGAACTTATTTTTGGTAAATAATTTTTGGTTAAAAAAGATACTACTTATTATTGAATGTTTAAGAAAATCATCAAAATAATAATGATAGTGATCACAATAATGAATAATACTGAAAAATATTTTCCTAAACACCCACTATGTCAAACAACAATCAACATATGATTTTTTTAAAGATTTTATTTATTTGACAGAGAGAGAGATCACAAGTAGGCAGAGAGGCAGGCAGAGAGAGAGAGAGAGAGGAGGAAGCAGGCTCCCCGCTGAGCAGTGAACCCGACATGGGGCTCGATCCCAGGACCCTGAGATCATGACCTGAGCCTAAGGCAGAGGCTTTAACCCACTGAGCCACCCAGGTGCCCCTCAACATATGATTTTTAGTCAAAGTGTTCTAAAAAAATAATTTGGGGGAAAGTTGATTAAAACAGCCTACATCTTGGGGCGCCTGGGTGGCTCAGTAGGTTGAGCCTCTGCCTTCGGCTCAGGTCAAGATCTCAGGGTCCTGGGATAGAGCCCTGCATCGGGCTCTCTGCTCAGCAAGGAGCCTGCTTTGTCCTCTCTCCCTACTTGTGATCTCTCTCTCTCTGTAAAATAAATAAATAAAATCTTTAAAATAAAAAAATAAATAATAGTTTACATCTAACCTTTTAGATTAGTAGTTTCTTATAAATTTATCTATCTGTAGTTTGCAATTATCATTTTAATCAATTAAAATTGGAAACTCTATGTTTCATCTCCTCTACTTCCAGGGATATAAGGCAAGAAAGGATATTATTTTCCATTTTGCCTGAGGTAGTGTGCTTTTTTAATAACACCTATTATTATTTTTAGTGACTTAACTTTCCTTTAATATTTTCCATGAGGTCTGCTATGTACTTATCAAAATATTTAAAGGTAACTGACACAGCTAGTATTTTAATGCATGAGTGAGTAATGAAATTATTTTATGCTCCTGGATGGCTAATAAAACTGTCAGTAAAGAATGATAAATATTCAATATTAATCTTGAATTTATAGAATACCTTTTCATATTAAATACAAATGAAAAGCTCATCTTTTTTTCATATTATTTATCTTTAGATCTCTGACAAATATTTAAAATTCTTCTTTTACAAAGCTAAGAAGATTGCCAGAGACACCCAGCCTACCACCTTTATAGACGTTGAAATTTTTAAGTTTCTCTTTCTCCTTTTCATCCTCTCTTTAAAATGTTTTAAGTTTTCCTCCTTCATACATTTAAGAATATTGATATACACACTGTGAGGCATATCCCATGCCAGACACTCTATAAGGAATGTGTAGGGAAATATAAGAAACAAGGTTAAAAAGAATTCAGTCTATGGGGCGCGTGGGTGGCTCAGTCAGTTAGGGCCTCTGCCTTCGGCTCAGGTCATGATCCCAGGGTCCTGGGATTGAGCCCAGCATGGGGCTCTCTGCTCGACAGGGAGTCTGCTTCCTCCTCTCTCTCTGCCTGCCTCTCTGCCTACTTGTGGTCTGTCAAATAAATAAATAAATAAAATCTTAAAAAAAAAAAAAGAATTCAGTCTAGTTGGGAGATAGATTTGTAACATAACAATATTATCATAAATGATAATAATAGAAGTATGAGGAAGACAGTGATCACACAGTTAAAGATTAATCTTCCACTAGGAAAAGCCAAGGAACTTATGAAACAGGAAAAAACAAGTGCAGGGTCTTGGAATAATTACAGGAATTCACTAAGTACTCAAGTTGACAAAGGGATTCTATGCAGCAGGCACAACTGATACACATTTTTAGAGCTCATAAAATTGTACTACCAGATCAATGTTATTAAAAAGACTCATGTTTCCATATATACTAAAGTGCAGTGGGAGAGTGATAGTGTTGGAACAGGAGTCAGAGACTAACTATGGAATCTGTACCATCTTAAGGAATTTATATTACTTCCTGGACCCAATGAAGAATCATGGGATTAAAACATGAGGTCATCAATCTAATTGGTTTTGTAGCATTTTGGTTTGGGATTTCTTGTTGTAAAAATATGCACATCTAAGCTACTGCTCTAGATTAGCCATGCACAACAGAAATACAATGACTATAATACAATAAATAGGATACAATGTAATCTTAAATTTTCTAGTAGGCACATAACATTATCATCGTATCATTGAATCATTATAAATATAAATGTATGTTTCACAATATTTTTAACAAAGTCTTCAAAATCTACTTTGTATTTTATACTTATAACACATCTCAATTTAGGTGTTAAATTTCCATCAGAAATACTTGATCTGCTTATTATACTTCATAGAATCTACAGTAGGAAAAGTAGATTCTCATTTCTAAATTACTCCAAATATACTTAACTAAACTGGGTATAAAAATCATTTTCCTTTGACTCCTGCAATAAAATTTACAAAACTCATTCATGTTTTTTTTACAACAGATCTGGCTTTAAAATGAAAGCATATTAGTTTCAAAACCATGTTTCAAAAGTACATCTGTCCAAGGTAAGTTAATTAACTAACTTTGTGTCAACTCAATATTAACACCAAATTCACAGAGATATTGCATAAATTAAAAAACAAGAAGAAAAAAATGCTCAAATTTTTTTATTGCTGTTACAGCAAATTTACATAATGCTCTTAATTACAACATTCTACACATTGATTCATTGTAGAAAAATGTATAGAATCATCATTGACTTGTATTATGAAAAGTTTCAATTTCAAAATAAATTATCATAGCTGTCTAGCTAAATCAAAACTAAGCTTTCCCTTTCCTTGGAGCTTCAAATTTAGCTTATTCGTATGCAGTGTGATATTAATGACAAAATGTAAATCACATTGCCATTTCTGTCCCTGATTATTGAATATCTGGCAAGCATTAGTTTCGTTTCAAGAAAGCTGGAATGGAGTTAACTGCATATCTTTATAAAATTCTTCCATGACTCAACCAATACGCATTGGCAAAGAACACAAGATCATTAAGATTCATTGTCTTCTACTTCTTTCAACATTTCCATACACTGGTGATGATTCATATCACTTACACAAATTTTCTGAACAGTTTTCACAGCCATATCCATGATTCTTTCATGAAGTTTGCTTTAGGAAATTGAGCACAGATTTTCAAAATGTATCATACAGTGGAATAAAGTAATAAAGAAAAGGTCAGTTTCTTGTTTTAAACTCCAATAAATCTAATATTTGGCCTAAAAAATACCAGAAGCACAACTTATCATGAGAGAAACTGTTCTTTTTCATGTGTAGATGAAATGCTCCTTTGACATATGTAAAAGTCTCAAAAATGTTGACAGCTGAGTTCAGATCCCTTTGTAAATTTGCAAGTCCTTTGAGCCAGAATGGTAATATGAAAGAGACAGGCAAAACCACATGCTGGTGAGAATACTGAGCAGCTGGAACTCACATACACTGATGGACGCAGTTCAAATCAGAAAACTCTTTGTTAGCTATTAAATCTGAATAGATCCAAATGGTATGACTCAGCAATTTTATTCCTCAGGAATATACCTTCCAGAAATGTATATATGCATGTGCAGCAAAAGATATACAAAAAGAGTTCAAAGTAATCCTTTCAAATAGTATCCAGATCCTGAAAACAACTGAAATACTAGAGTAAAAAAATAAACTGTGGTATAATAATACTGTGGAATACTATATAGCAGTGAGAATGAGTTAACTACATTATATGCAGCAAAGCGAATGAGTCCCATAAGAAAAATGGCAAGTGACAGAAACCAGACACAGAAGAGGGTATTCTTTATGACTCTAATACAGTCAACAAACCACTGGCACATTTTACCAAGAACAAAAGAGAGAAAAGTCAAAGACAGTTTTAGATGTAATAGGATACAGCTATGATAGAACTTGAAAAAATAAGAAAATATTACAAATGAAGTATTTTACAAAATGTGGATGAAATCAGTATTCTGAACATTTCAGAAAGAAACAGTAACTTGAATTTCATTATCACAATTTAAAGAACGAATGTGTAGTTAAAAATATACCCACTGGGGGCAACCTGGGTGGCTCAGTGGGTTAAGCCTCTGCCTTCAGCTCAGGTCATGATCTCAGGGTCCTGGGATCGAGCCCCACATCGGGCTCTCTGCTCAGCGGGGAGCCTGCTTCCCTTCCTCTCTCTCTCTGCCTGCCTCTCTGCCTGCTTGTGATCTCTGTCAAATAAATAAATAAAATCTTTAAAAAAAAAAAAAAATGTAGCCACTGATGATAAGAAAGAGCCAGAGAGTTTTAAATGAAAGCCCTGTGAAAACTTTAAGGAAAGATAATTCCTAATTTAAACAACTTATTTTGCAAAATAGAAAGAGAGCAAATTTTGCAATTAAATATAATGATATCAAATAAATCTTGACTGCTAAAGACAGAAAATGGTTGTCACCAAAAATGAAAATTTAAGTTGATTTTAATTATGAACTGATATTCATAAAATCTAATTTAAAATGTAAAAAATAATACATAATAACCAAATAGAATACAAAGATGGTTTAACATTAGAAAATCTTACTGCAATACGCATACAGATATTATACCATGTTCACTAATAAAAAGTCTCAATATTTAAAGTTGGATATTTTCCCCACAATTTTATAAACTAAGGCAATTTTTAGTAAATTTTCAGAAGAAACCCAAGGAACATAACATGATGAAAGTGAAAGCAACACAGAAACATAAAGAGCCCAAAACAGGTAAAGCAGCTTTGAAGAAGACCTAGAACACTACATCTGAAACTAATGATGTACTACTATGTGTTGGTTAATTGAATTTAAATTTTTAAAAAAATAGAAGAAGAAAAAGTAATTAAATACCGAGATACTATCAAATTAAAGAATGTAAGAAAATATAAGATCTCAGCTCTAGATCCATGCACACATGGAAACTAGACTCAGGAATGAAGTGACATCATAAAATAGAAGGGAAAGATGTGCATGGTTCAAAAAGGAAAACAGATACCTACCTCAAACTACACACACACACACACACCCAAGGTCAGGTCCAAGTAAAGACCTAATGTGAAAATAGCACTTTGCAATTTTTAGAAGAAAATTAAAGAGACCAACTTCAGGTCATCAGGATAGAGTATGATTTTTTTAAAGACATGAATAACACAAACCACAAAGAAGAAACTAATAAACTTGATCACATTAAAATTAAGATGTCCTGGGTGAGAAAATAACACAAAAGGGAAAAAGACTTCAACTGAATAGTGTCTAAAAATATGTAAAAATATACTACAAATCAATAAGCAAAAGACCCAAAATTCAATGGGAAAGTGAACAAATAATACAAGGAAGTCATGTAAAAGCTGAAAAACGGAGGGGTCACAAAAGCCCAAAAAATAGGCAGCTCATTAATAACTATAGGAAATCGTATTATAATGGCAATAAAATTCTAACGCACACCCAGAAGACGGACAAAATTTATGCTTGGAAACAAGGATTGTGGAAAGATTCAGAGAAACAAGCTCTATCCGATACAGGACGAAGCAAAAATGTATACAATTCAGGCTTGGAGAAAACTTGACAATACCTAGTAAATCTGAAATGGTAATTTTGTTTTAGAATAAACACCACAGAGAAACCCATGTGCACGTATGTCACAGACATTTGTATTCATGTCTTCAACAGCACTACCGCAGTAACCGAGATAACAGCAGACCCACATGATTAACCCGACTATCCACCCGTAGGTGACTCAATGTGGCTTATTCATACAGTGATGCAGCACACACACAGTTAAAAGCCACGAACGAGATGCATCAAGAATGCGCATTTTAACGAGCAAATTATTAAACACCATGCATACAGCATGATACAGCATGATGTCACCTATGTAAATTTTAAGGAAAATATCAAAATTAAACATATAAACTACATATGTATACACGTCCATATATGTATAAATGAATATAGATATATGAAAAGAGAACCCTTGACACCGGTGACTAGAGCTGATACTATCAACTAGGAAGTGGCCTAGAACTTACTTCTAAGAGTTTCATAACATGTGAACTTCAGGTTCTTCTATCAGACATGAATAATTTTGCAGAACATCAGTATCAGACAAGGCCACTCTGGGACCATTATGAGTCAAGATATAAACAAGACCACTATCCATTCATGCTGAACACGGGCAAACCTGGAATATCACACAAATGTCCCTATACTAGCTAATAATGAACAACTTGCTTCTTTACCAAATATAGCTTTAGCCTATCCACTCTTTTCTCCTTTTAGGTAAGACTTACTAAGATATTCAATCACAGAATTACTCCTTGTTAATAGTAAACAATCCAGAGCAAAACCCATTTTCTTTTTTTTTTTAAGATTTTATTTGACAGAGATCACAAGGAGGCAGAGAGGCAGGCAGAGAGAGAGAGGGAAGCAGGCTCCTGCTGAGCAGAGAGCCTGATGCAAGGCTTGATCCCAGGACCCTGAGATCATGACCTGAGCCGAAGGCAGAGGATTAACCCACTGAGCCACCCAGGCGCCCCCAAAACCCACTTTCTTTTTTTTTTTTTTAAGATTTTATTTATTTATTTGAAAGACAGAGATCATAAGTAGGCAGAGAGGCAGGCAGAGAGAGAGAGGAGGAAGCAGGCTCCCCGCTAAGCAGAGAGCCCGATGTGGGACTCGATCCCAGGACCCTGAGATCATGACCTGAGCCGAAGGCAGTGGCTTAACCACTGAGCCACCCAGGCACCCCAAAACCCACTTTCTTAAATCCTGCCCCAAAATCTCCTAACACAAGTCCTAATCTATTAAAAGTCTTTTCTAACACTCTGAGATTCCTCACACGTCCCACCCTCATTGAAATACACCCAACTTACTCAAATACAGGAGTGTCCCTGGTGGTCTTGGAGGTGAGTAATTAATACAGAAACATACACAGAAAAAAAAATCACTCTAGTTTCAGGACAGTGGTTATTCCTTGGGAGAGAATAAAGGAGAAGGGCAGGGAATGAGAACTTGAATGATCTCTGAAAAATTACTTTGCTCTTTCTTCTTTTTAAGAAATATAAAGTATTGGACCAAATTTAGCATGGGAAAAGCAGAGTCAGAGACTAATCTGAAGCTCAACTCACAATTTCAAAGCTCATTTAGATAATTATAGGACTAAATAAAGAATAAAATGAAAAGGCAAGGCTATGATTCATAATATTGCAAGCTGTGAGGCTATGGTATTGCCAAGAACAGAGATCAACACACAGGACTGAGAGCTGCAATGTGGCTTTGGCTCATTGATATGTCATATGTTGTGCGTTGTGTGTTGTATGTGTGTTGCCACTGAGGCTGAGCAAGGTCAGAGGGCTCCCTGTCAAAGCAGTCTACTGGTTTCAAACTATCAAACTTGTAATTTTTTTTTAAAGATTTTATTTATTTATTAGAGAGAGAGCGCGAGCACAGGCAGACAGAGAGGCAGGCAGAGGCAGAGGGAGAAGCGGGCTCCCTGCCGAGCAAGAGGCCCGATGTGGGACTCTATCCCAGGACACTGGGATCATGACCTGAGCCGAAGGCAGCTGCTTAACCAACTGAGCCACCCAGGCGCCCCTCAGACTTGTAATTTTGACACATTTTGTTGACCCAAGCAAACTACAACTCCCACTGAAGAGGAACAAAACTGGGGTGCCTGGGGTGACTCAGACGGTTAAGCATCGACTCTTGATTTCAGCTCAGGTCATGATCTCAGGGTCATGGGATCGAGCCCCACCGCAAACTCCGTGCTCAGCCCTGAGTTGGCTTGAGATTCTTTTCCCCATCCTCTCCCCGCCCCTCTGCTCCCAGTTGTACATGTTCTTTCCATCTCTCAAATAAATAAATAAAATCTTCTTGAAAATCGAAAAGGACAAAACTAACAAAATGGCAGCTTGTTTATGTGAATCATCCCCAGTGAGAGATGGTGTCACAGGTAGGTATCCAGCATCTGAACACTTAAAATCTTTAAGAATTTAAAGTATTCTCTTATCTCACTCTAATTTACTTTATTAACTTTAAAGAATTTGGATCTAGAAAAAATTATGCTACTTACTGTTCCCTTTTCCTTCCCTAGTTTTGCCCCAGTTCTCAATTTCCTGTTCTCTCTCTTCTCAGCTGAATATCATCTATCCCTCTTGTCCCATGTTCCAAACTCTTATCTATCCTTCAATTTGTAGTCCATATACTATTTCACAAAAATTCTTAAACAATCCTACTAGAAGTACTAGGTTATTCCGGAAAAATTTTTTTGCACTTTATTTTTACTTATTTTGTTTGTTTGTTCATTCTTTCATTCATTTATTCAATTAATATTTTTGTTCATTCTGTAAGAGACAGCACTGAGAATTTTCCACTGTGGCTGTTGCACGTGCCTGACCCGCACAGCTGTGTCCTCTTTCCATTCTCTCTTGCACATGGCTTTCCCCCTCTATTCCTTCCCACCCTCTTGATATCCTCCAGATTCCCAATGACGGTAGAGAACACACCAGAACCATTTCTGACCGACCGTTCATGCTCTTAGGTGAACATCAACAGAGCCCTCCTTGCTAAACCTCATTAAAAATTCCATCTTTCTTCTGAGCCTTCCTGCTTGACATTTTTAAATAAAGGTTTTAATGATGTTCTGGTTGATTTCCCTCCACAGCTTCGAAGCAGAGACTCAGATCAGGACTGCACATTCTGGGGCTCGGCACAGGCCCCACCAACTTGCCAGACCCCCTGCAGATGTCTTAGGAGTCCCAGTGACTACAGTTGGGCCAGTCCTGCTCCTGGCCGGTGCTCTGTTCCCTTGGAAGCACTGTCTAAGCTTTTACCCTTCCATCTTTACAGTTCTGCATATAAGACCTTTGTTTCCTTGGGTTTACTACCTAGTGAGACTCATGGATAAGATGGGAGTTGGGGGCCAGTGACGCTGGACCCTAAAGGGTCTGATTCTCAGATTCTCTGGTTTTCAATCAGTTGCCTAGTCATTTTAATGAACCTGAGGGTTGTTGTCCAACTTCTTAAATTCTGGCAGGATTTTACCATATACAATTCTGGATTTTATGGACCCTCCTAGGGAAACTTGGCATATGAATAAAATTATCCTTTTGTGAGATGCCTAGAAAAAAGAGTTTACAAATTTCAAACACTCAGTGACCTATACATTTTATGAAGGGGTCTCTAAAAACTTAAGATGGCTTCCCTTAAGAACTCGTTAGAAAAAATAATAAAAACATGCAGCACCTAAAATTAAACAAACACTTTCTTTCCTGACCGGATGTGGATCGGCCTCTTCCTTAGCTCCTGTAGGTTGACCCTTTGGTCTGTTCTTTCCTCTGTTCCTCTAGCACCTTCATGGCACCCTCTTTCTCCTTCTTAAACACATTCCTCTGAGTGCATCATATTCCTTCCTAAATTTTTTTTAATTTTATTCATTTATTTGACAGAGAGCACAAGTAGGCACAGTAGCAGGCAGAGGGAGAGGGAGAAGCAGGCTCCCTTCTGAGAAAGGAGCTTGACAAGGGGCTTGATCCCAGGACTCTGGGATCATGACCTGGGCCGAAGGCAGTCGCTTAACCAACTGAGCCACCCAGGCACCGCCTAAATTCTTATAATTTAGCTGAAGGTGATGATCAACCATACTGGTTTTACACATTCAAATCTTGGCTTAGCTCAGAACTACAGGACCTAGTTAAGAAATTCCCTAAGTTAAGAAATTCCCATCCTAAAAAAAAAAAGATAGAGGAGTTCACTGAAGAATTTAAGTCAATCCTAGGAATTTATAGCCTAGGATACCCTGATATCTATCAAGTCGTTCATTTCTTCGTGTTTCCTGGAGATGCTGAAAAACTTGGTAAGAGAAAGCAGTATCAGTTTATTTATTAAGAAAATAAGGGGCACCTGGGTGGCTCAGTGGGTTAAAGCCTCTGCCTTCAGCTCGGGTCATGATCCCAGGGTCCTGGGATTGAGCCCCACATCGGGCTCTCTGCTCAGTAGGGAGCCTGCTTCCCCCCTCCCCTTTCTCTCTGCCTGCCTCTCTGCCTACTTGTGATCTCTATCAAAGAAATAAATATTTAAAAAAAATAATAATAACACAAAATATTATGATCCAAACCTGACCCCAAAGAGCTCCAAGCTTCACATTGTTTGATGTTTCTGAAATGTTACCTGTCAAAATGGTTTAGCCAAAAATCTAGTCCTAAAAATAGAAGACTCTAATTTCAGAGTCTTCCAGCATTTCTTTGACTCCTACCTTCCAAAAATATTCTGGTCTCCATAAAAATGATAATTTAACAAGTGCTTTATTCACTTTATTGCTTAAGGATTTAAAATTGAGGTGGAAGATAGGATGGCAAGCTATCTCCATCTCTGAATTACAAGGCTTTTATGAGTCTTTTGAAGACACTTTCACTCAGAAAAAAAGGAAAAGTAATGAACCTAATTAAATGTTCTCAGATTAAATGATTAGACAAATCCAAGAATGGGAAATCATTTATATCTAATGTAGACAATGATATTTCTGTGCATTGCAAAGAAAAGAATCTCTCAAAGAGCAATTGCCCTGCTTTAGCTCAAAAGAAATTCACAAAATATAGTTTTGCCTGACAGATTTAGACCCTCTACAGAGGTAACCACTCCATTCTGCCCACACGGCTTATTACAAAAAGAGGGAGATGTCCATGCAATTGCAAAAAGGAAATGTTCTATTTCTAGCTGATAATGGAGCTACATTCTTTACCGTAAATCCTTCCACCCTTTCATCACGGCTTCTTCAGGGTAAATAACGCAATATAAGGACTTTCATGTTAGTATATTTTTAATAGTAAAACACCAGAAACCATTCAAAAGTCCATCAAGAGGGATGTGATTAAGGGAATTTAGCTAAACCCATCCTAGAGCGGTCAAAAAAAAAAAAAAAAAAGAGAGAGAGAGAGAAAAGAAAAAGAAAAAAAGAAGATTGACTGTCCATGTAACAGTGTGTAAAGATCTCCAACACAAAAGAAGTTTAAAAACATGCGGCTCTCTGGAACAGCAGTATCATTTAGGGAGAAGATGCACACACAAATAATATACAGGGGATACAGGATCCTCTTTTCCCATATGAGGAGTCTTTAAAGTTTGGAGGCTGAGCATCACATCTAAGATCATTCAGATAATAAGAAGCAGATCCACATTTTAATGCCAGTCTGTTTCTGAAACGCAAGACACTACTTCCACAACTCACTGCTTCCCAAGTCAGTAAAGAGTATCCACAGAACATGTTGTAACGAGGGGTTTTCACTGTGTTACTTGGTGCTTCAGCAATGTCATAGGGTGAAAGACCAGGAGTTAGCCAACTTCAAAGCACTCAAAAACAATTTAAATACAAAACCGAGTCTTATTTTATCTTTAGCACAAGATCACCTTATGATCCAGAATGCCAATGAATGCCTTTAGGTACCACTGGTGAAGCAAACCTGCTTTGAAATACACTCTCTTTTGCTCTGTTTCATAAACTTCATCACGGGCTGGAATAAAGATCAAAGGATCCCATTTGGTTAATACAAAGAATTCAAAAGTCTATTTAAAATTTTCCTTCCAGAGTAAATTTTATTTCCATAAGAGTAATATTTATATAAAGAATGTATTTCAAAAATAAAAATAATGTATTTTGTGTTTTCAAAAAATTAGTGAATAACCTT
>RCUC01094659.1:0-25055 GCA_003697995.1 Taxidea taxus jeffersonii | reverse complement strand
AAAAATAAATAAATAAAATCTTTAAAAAGAAAAAGAAGATTCCCATTATACGGGGAAGTAACTTGTCCAGGTTTCATGGCTAATAGTGAGCCTGGGATTTCAGTCCAAGTCTGTGCTCAAAGTCAGTGCTCTTAATTACTACACCCTACTAGTAGGTTAAACAGAGTTTAAAGAAGAATTCTTTACTGCAGAATTTCTCAGGCCCTTTAATATGTCATCCCTAATCATGAGCTCTAAATGTGTTTCCCAGCCCGATTTGTCCCATGCCACCTTTTACACCACAAAGCATCCGGCGTGACCAATTCCCCACAGAACCTGTTGAGAACTACACCGCGCTCTCTACCCGGAAGACCTGGTCAGAAAAAAATCTGAAGGGAAGCTCGCACCAGTTAGTTGTGCCCTAAGTGGCCTGAGCCAGTGACCACAGGACCACCACTGAGAAGCTTTGTGAAGCAGTACAAGTGTCACAGGGCAGATGAGAGAAGATCATTTCCCAAAAGCAGAGGCCAAAGAGAGTCGGTTTTTTTGTAGAGTCTCCTTTAGAATTTAAAGCAAGCACTGTTTTCTCCCTGAGAGCCTCCTGTTGAGGTCTTTACCAACGAACAGCTGGAAAGCATTAAAAGCTGTGGGAATATTTTCTTACCTTCTAGAACAAAAGATGTTAAACTGCCAAGGGAGGTTTGGTGACTTATGAAGTGTCCTGCATCACGAGCAGTTTGGTCGGTTGCAAGAGCAGTTCACAAAGGCCAAAAATGAAGTGTGACTATTGAATGAATTTCCACATTTTCATAATACTGTTAGCTTGTTATGCTTTTCAAAACTTTCCGCTGTGTTCCTCACTTTTAGAGTGGAAGGGGAAAAAGGGAAAGTCAGGTAAAGAGCATTATATCCCATAAGTCACATATACTTTAGGGAAGCCAAGAGGAGAGACAGTCAGCAAAATAAAACCAGATGTGAATTTGATATGATTATACCAGCCCTTCCAATGGGACAAAAACTTTCAAATTCACATTTTTTTTTTCTTGGAATCCGTTGCATCACGGAATTCTTTCAAATAAGTGAAACACTGAGCATCTCTTGCCCAAAAAGAATTACATGAAACCCACACAGGGCTTTTGAGAATTCATTTGCATTTGAATGATGCAAATTATAATTTAGTATAATAAAGTCTGGAACTGAGAGGGAGAAATTATATGAACAACTCCACTTCCAGTCAAGTCTACTCCTAGTCCTCATCCCAACCTTTGGCCAACATGTCCCATCAGAGATGTTTTTCTGCAAAATAAGTCATATCCTTCCTAAAATGGCCACACCTGCCTGTCGCTGATAGGATCCAATGTGGTGTGTGCATGTAGCTCTTTCCACCTGATAATATATTCTTAAAGATTCCCCATGAACAATGGACGTTTCTGTCTGAGTCTTCTTTGGTACAATAGCTAAGGCATGACGGTGCCATAATTAAGAGTGAACCTCTCGAAGATACATTCAGGTTCTGATGTGGAATTAGCGTAGGAACAAGTCTGTATTATAAAAGATTGTATCTTGGCTGGAAAAAAAACCAATATTCATCAATTATACATTAGAGTACAAACAACTGTAAAAATACCTCCTTATTTTCAAACACAAATAGGATAGTAGTGCAAGAAAAATTGTCTCATCTTTCCTTGGAATGGTTAACCCATGTAATTTCTAAGCCTGAATATTACAATGTGGGGAAAGGAGACTAAGGCATCACTGTTTGGGAAGAGCATGAAGGGGAAACCACTTTCCTTCACTGCGCATGTCTGTTCCATCACCACAATGTGGTACTGCCCCCTTAAAGCTGAGCTTAAATCTGGCAAAAATAATTTCATAAAAAGTATGAATGTATAGTCTCTTTATCAACTCCCAGGCTTCAGGGAATCTTAGATGTCATCTAAGTGTCCCCATCCAACCCCTTCCAGTCAGGACTGACATCTTAGCTGGAATGCCTCTAACAGAGAGGCAGCTGAGGTAATTACCTCCCATGCTGTGTGTTTCTACTCTGAAAATACTTCCATAAACAAAAGCAGAATTGACCTCTACAAAGTTCCTTGGGAGCAACACAAACTGAATCTAGTCCTTCTCTTAAAAGACTGAAAGGAGGACGAATGGGTGGCTCAGTTGGTTATGCATCTGGCTTCAGCTCAGGTCATGATCCCAGGGTCCTGGGATCGAGTCCTGTGTCGGGCTCCCTGCTCAGCAGGGAGCCTGCTTCTCCTTCTGCCTACCCTACCACTACCCACCCCCATTCATGCTCTCTTTCTCTCTCAAATAAATAAATACAATCTTTAAAAAATAAAAATAGTAATAAATTAAAAGACTGAAAGGCATACTATTCCACACTCGAAAGGATCTGCTCTCCCTAGAGCCAAAGCTGGCCCATTCACTCAACCATGCCTCATGTGATGGGTGCAGAGACTAAACATCCTTGTCGCCCTTCTTTGACACTGTCATCTCCCAACTTCCTCCTCCTGGACCCAACCTTTTGTGTTTGGGTTTTCTCATTTTCCTTCCTTCCCTTCCTTCTCTTCCCACACCACACACTGGCACCTATCTTGTAGATGAACACTACCCATGCTGAATCTTCAGTGCAGGTTTCTGTTTCAAGCTCAAGTACTAGATGAACCACACGCATGGATCAGAGGCATCTCAATCTCAAAGTGCCAGAGTGACCTCTTTCCACCACATCCCCGAGCTCAATGAATGGAATCTACCATCATCCAAGGGAGGCACTTTTGAGCCATAAGAAAATCCTCTTTCCCCTCTCAATACACCCTTCCCATAAACCCATTTCCTAGAACATCCTTGAATTCCGTTCCCTCTTATCCATCCTCCTCCTGCCACCTTCACTCAGGTCATTGCTATTCCTCACCCATTTCCCTCATATGGCCTGAGCCATCCTCCCAAAACACAAGCAAGTCACCTCATTTTAATCACAATGAAAGAAACTATATCTAACTAAACTATATCTAACTAAACCCCCTTTCATATCATGTAAAAGTACACTGACTGGCCATACTCTGTAGAGAAGAGATATGCACATAAATGGTATTCTTTTTTTAATTGAAGTATGGTTGACATACAATGTTGTATTAGTTTCAGGCGTACAACATAGTAATTTGACATTTATATACAATACAAAATGATCACCTCGATAAGTCTAGTTACCATCTGTCACCATGCAAAATTATTACTTTAGTGACTATTTTCCTTATGCTGTACTTTACATCTCTATGACTTACATATTTCATTAACTGGAAGTCTCTTAATCCCCTTCATCTATTCATTCATCCATCTCCCACGCCCCTCCCGTCTGGCAGTCATGTTTGTTCTCTGTATTTGTGAGCCTGTTTCAGTTGTGTTTAGTTTGTTCGCTTGTTTTGTTTTTCAGATTCCACATATAAACACCATACAATGTTTGTCTTTCTCCGACTTATTTCACTTAGCCTAATAGCCTCTATGCCCATCAATGCTGTCTCCAAACTGTATTCTTTTTTTTTTTTTAAGATTTTATTTATTTATTTGTCAGAGAGAGTGAGCACAGGCAGACAGAATGGCAGGCAGAGGCAGAGGAAGAAGCAGGCTCCCTGCTGAGCAAGGAGCCGGATGCGGGACTCAATCCCAGGATGCTGGGATCATGACCTGAGCCGAAGGCAGCTGCTTAACCAACTGAGCCACCCAGGCGTCCCAAACTGTAAGAAGAGGTTTGAGTTAAGCAAAAAGAGACAGCTGTCAGAAAGGAAGGGCTGCAGCTTTACAAAACATCCCCACACAGCTCATCAGTTCTAAGCTGTTAGTTGACAATAAACATATGGGAGGAAACAACAATATAAGACAGATTTAAGAGCCCCATAAAAAATACTTGTGATTTCAATAAGACATTTTGCAGACCCTCGTACCTGGGTAAAATCAAAGACCACATTCTGCGATGGCTTTCAGTTTTTAAGAAGGAAGTTAATCTTCCATTTGCCCCATCATTAATAACTCCATGGTATTTTTATGCCTGTCTACCCACACAGGTTACAGGGGGGATCTGATAGAGTTCTCCAGGAGGGATAAATGCACTGGGCTGAAGACTTTGAAAGGATTGTGATTCAGCAACAGAAACAGAAAACTGCATTACACTTTTTTCATGAGGCAGGTTAACTTCTATATCCTATGAATTGTCTCTTTCACAAACAGTATCACATGAGAGATGAAAGTGGATTCTGTTAGTCCTCAGTCACCTTTATGAACAAAGCAGGATGATTCAATTATACATTCTTAGGCTCCTAAAATCGGCTCTCCCATTCTTTGCCCTTACAGTTTTCAATAAATACACACTAAGAGTCACAACTTCGTAGCTTCTTGACAATTCTCCAACAAAATATTTTAGATTCATTCACTTGTCTAAATCTATTTTAAAAAAATATTTAAAGGGTGATGATGGACTGGACCTAGCCACATTCCAGATGAGCAGGATGTCCTAAATTTTCAAATTTACTTATTTCTTTTTTGACAAAATCCACAGCACATTCTCATCTAAGTGGTGTAAAATTAAAGGAAAAGTTCTTTTTTATTTGATTTATTTGATCCTAAAGACTAACAAACTCTAAAAACAAACAAACAGAAACAAAAACACTAAATCATGAACAATAAATTATTTCAATTAGGTCCCAGGCCAAAAGTCTGACTTGTCTCATTTCGAAAGAACAGACATATACTCCAGAAACAAAACTGGTTTTCTTGCATGTTTGTGTTTACGTAAGTATAATATAATGAGTTCTCTTCTCCTCTTCCTTTAAAAACAGAAATATTTTGATTGAGATTTTTATTTTTCATTGCCCCATTGGAATCTGATACAAAGATGCAAAGCCACACAGTTAGGTGTGGCCAGCAGCCCCTGGAGAAGTTGATCTTTCCTTAGCTTAATTTGAAAGAATCATTTTTAAAATGGGTCCATTAACAGGGGGCACCTGGGTGGCTCAGTGGGTTAGGGCCTCTGCCTTTGGCTCAGGTCATGATCCCAGGGTCCTGGGATCGAGCCTCGCATAGGGCTCTCTGCTCAGTGGAGAGCCTGCTTCCTTCCCCTCTCTCTCTGCCTGCCTCTCTGCCTACTTGTGATCTCTGCCTGTCAAATAAATAAATAAATAAATCTAAAAAAAAAAAAAAAATGGGTCCATTAACAGATACTATTTGAATTCACTTTTCATAGTCCTGCTGGTAAGCGGAGCACATCTTTTGGTGGTCATGGCTCAAGGTCTTCAACTTCCCCAGAGACCTATAAGCATGGATATGTTTATGACCAAGTCACTGTCCTGTCTGGCTACCCAAACAAGATGACTTCAATCAAAATCATACAGGAAAAAAGAGGTTTGGTCCTCTTTCAAAGAAGGAAAAATAATTGCAATAATTTTTTTTTCTGATTATGGCCATAAAATGATTTTTTTAAACCTCTCCAGGAACTTAGAGGTTATTTCAGATGCAACAGAAAACTTGGGGGAAAAAAAAAAGGGAACGGGAAAGCCATTCTTAAATATGATACTTGTACAACATCAATTCCCTACCTAAATGCAAGCCAGAAGAGGAGGATAATAACTCTCTATGGTGGATAAAAATAAATAAATAATACTTGGAAGTAAAAAAGGAAAGCACTCAGAGAAGATGTGTTAACGTGAGGATTAACCTCTGAAATGCTAATAAGATAGGGAAGGAAATGATAAGGAATTTCGACTGCCTTTCTCCCTGCTGAGCCAGAGATAACAGTACCTCACTGCCAAGAATTTGTTTATGTATTGCCATCTATGGAGATCTCTATACATTTCACCCTACTTTTGTGCATGTAGAATATGAGCATTTTTAAAACCTCAAAATGGCATCGATTATGGATATTTTCTTTAACTTGAGACTTTTAACAGGATCCATAACTCATTATGGATTCATCTCTGTATTTCAGCTCTTGGTTTAAAACCCCTAGTACCACACATATGTCAATCCAAGGCTATCTAGAGCATTAACTGAAAATGTCAAAAGTGTAATTCTTTATCACAGAGGAAACAGAATTATAAAAATTAGATCTTTCAATTACGACTGACATTTACCACTCTAATCAAGGTTAGCCTTACATGTGGTTGAGGTCAGAGGTCGAAGGAGAATGATTCTGTACTCCCACATAACTCCAGCACAGGTCTGCCATTAAGGGTTTGTTTCCACCATTAGTAAATTCTTCTTCTGTCTCGGTTCTCAGTCATAATAGCCACAATAATAGCTATACTTCATTGCAAATTTCCTAGGCACCAATTACTGTGTTGCACCCTTAATAATTGATATAAAGGAGTCCTAAAGTATGGACACTAAAGTCAGACTCCATGTATTTGAACCCTGGCTCTTGGGAAACTTAACTAACCTTGCTAAATTCCTGCTTTCTCAAGTGTAAAATGGACTTGATTATATCTATATCATAAGGTTCCTATAGAAACGATGAGACGATGATTGAAAAATTAAGCATTTTTCCTAAGAAAATGTCAGCTAAAGAGATGGAAGAACCAGATTCAAACTTAGTTTTTATAATGCCAAATTTCTGAGTTCCCATAACTGTCCACTGTGCCACACCACCTCTGGGAGGGTGACAAGGATGACATGCAGACAGAAGGTGCCACAGAGGAGCAAGCCACCAACACAAACAGTATTTCCATTCCTGGGAGGAAATCCAGACCTTTGAGGTCCCGGGATAACCTAAAGCAAGCACATCCTGTTGGACACTCAGAATTTTAGGAAATCATATCGGTGACCTGTTGTTCGGCTGGACATCATAGGGGCAGATACAGTTTCTGACCAACAGTGCCCGACACACAACAGAATACACACACACACACACACACACACACACACACACACACATAAGATTGAGGGTAAAGAATGAGCCAACTACTAAATTCTAAGAAATTCTATATAGGAAAGAGAAAAATTCCTCCTCCCAGTGAAACATTTTATACTCCTTTCCCAACTTCAGCACCCCTCAAACACCTTGATACCTACATTTTGGGACAGAAGATGAAGGTACAATTCAGGAAATTTGGGGTGAGTTATGGTGTCTCTTGATTGTAAGCTCCACGAAGGTAGGATGATCATTTTGTGTGTGTGTGTGACCACTGTACTCATATTAGTTAGCCCATGCTGTGTTAACACTCAGTAAGTATTCTTGAATTTAATTGAGTCAAATTGCTACTGTGATCTTCCCCCATAGCACACAGATATTTGACCCTCCTGTTTTGTCTTGAACTCTCAATATCTATCTAGCAATATTCAATTTGACATATGTTTGGATCCCACCCATATTAAGCATCTGCAAGGCAAAGACTCAAAGCCACACAGATCAGACAATCAACTCAAGGAAAATGGAAACATCCCAGATCAAAAGGAATGCACATTATTCTAAATGGCCCTGTTTAATATAAGATAATGCAATTTGATAGAGGGATGTAATATTACACGATGCTAATCTGGATTTAACACAGACTTTTCTCCTTCATGAAATCCAGAAGCAGTCTCTCAGTGGTTTTTTCTTTGCAAGACATTACAGTCATCTGAAGACCTGACTGGGACAAAAGAATCCATTTTCAAGGTGATTTATTCACAAGTCGGTTCTTATTTTAAGGCTCAGTTCCTCCCTAAACAGGCGTCTCTGGAGGCTGCAGTGTTCCCTTAACAAGACTCCTGGCTTCCTCTAAAATATGTGGTCCAAAGAGCAAGGTGGGAGCTGTGATCTTGCATGACCTAGCCCCCAACCACAGGCCATCGCTTTGGATCTTTGATGCTGTCTTGCCAGCTGCCCACCACAGCTTTCCTCCATAAAGACAAGTTTAGGAAACCAAAATAACGTCATTCATAAGGCTATGTAGTTTCTGTAAAGCTTTTTGGAAATATATGTCAAAGACTTTAAGAATGTTTATATCCTTTGACTGAATCATTCTGCTTCTCAGAACCTATCCCAAAGAAATAGTCACAAATGCAAAGAAACATTTGTATTATGAGAGAAAAAAGTTTGGTTTTCTTAATAAGCCCATAACTTTTATAAATAAAAGACCCAGCGTAACCAAATGATTAATTAAAATTCAAGTGCATCCATTAATGGTAAGATTCACCTTTTTCCACATTTTAACCTCTCTGAACTTGAAATATGTCTTATAAGTAGTCAGCCAGCATCTTATTATCCCCGTCAGACATGCAGTAGACAAAAAGTAGCTGTCATTGCCAGGCACGCATGAACATGGTCACAGATGTTCATCTGTCATTTCCTCAGTTGAATTATGTACATTGTTGGTACTACACATGTTGATTTCACTGCTACTTAAAATGTATTGGAAGTAACACTGTGATTCAGCACTGCAACAAAAAGTTTTGTGTACACAGAAAGGCATGTAAATAGAACAGCAGTGGGTAAATTTTGTATTGGTGAGGCAAATATTCGTCACAGGAGGAATGATCACTAGTTCACATTTTGTTCCAAAGCAATAAATCATGCAAGTACTTTATGGGATATAAGTAGACAAAGAGATGTTGCATTTTGTTTTCTAAGGCATATGCAAATATGTATTTGCATATGCATGTGTGTGTGTGTGTGTGTATTTCTTCTACATGCCACATAATGCAAATAAAGGGAAAAGAATTGCCAAATTCCTGAACTAGAAAGAAATGTCAAAGCATTGAAAGGCTGGTATGACCGACAAATTTTTCATGGAAGGCAATCATTAAGGCTTTGTGTCATAGCTTAACTAGAAATATTTTTGTCCTTTCCTATCAGTATGTAAAATCATAATGTGTCCTAAAGTCAATGGCATCTTAAAATCATGTTTAAAAGAAAGATTCCAGGGCGCCTGGGTGGCTCAGTGGGTTAAAGCCTCTGCTTTCGGCTCAGGTCATGATCCAACGGTCCTGGGATCGAGCCCCGCATCAGGCTCTCTGCTCAGCGGGGAGCCTGCTTCCCTTCCTCTCTCTCTGCCTGCCTCTCTGCATACTTGTGATCTCTGTCAAATAAATTAATAAAATCTTAAAAAAAAAAAAGCAGCATACAAAATTATAGTCAGAGCCATGTTAAGATGATTTTAAAATAGTATGGAAAAGTAAAAGGAAATACATCAAAATGTTAAAAGTAAAATGAGATTATAGTTAATCTCTATTTTTTTCTTCCTTTTCATGTTCTCTAAATTGCTAAAAGAATGTATTTTTTTTAATTAGCTAAAAAATAATACTAAGAATAGTAAAAACAGAGATGGGAGTGTACCCTCCTGACCCTGATAACTTCCTTTATAGCCGTTATTGTTATCCATCTAAATCTTTTTTAGTCCATTTATATTTCAGATCTTTCTTCTTCTGTGAGAAGCACATCCTAGATTCATAAGTTTCAAGTTCTACATCCTGTCTGGTGTTGCTGGCTTGGCCAGTGCAGGTCAACGCAATCCACATTCTTCACACTTCCATAATCTTCAATAAAACTTCCACAGCCTTGCTATTCCAGCCACAAATGCTAGTTTATTAGGTTTTCTTTCTCCAAATATTGAAGCTCTTTCAGAAAACCTAAGAACCTTTCCAACTCCTCTTTCTCGGTACTCAATAATTATTCTGAGCTCACCACCCAAGGCCATCCTGAGATCAGGTCTATAGCAGACCAAGTATATCCCCAATTTATTTATCCAATCATGACATTTTCCCATTTCTTTCCTATGTGACAGAAACTAAGAGAACAAAAGAGGATACACCTCTTCTCTTGGGCATCTGAGTGATCAAAGGGCTGTTTAACCAGCATTTTCTGCAACCATGGGATTTTGGATAGCAACTTTAATACCGAACATGAGAATTTCTGAGGTCACTGAGAAGATGAATGAGTAGAGCAAAAGGTGAAGATGGAACAGAAACAAGGACATATGGAAGCCGAACTGAACCTCAGAACCAGGTGACTCGAACGAGCTGGATTCACACTGGGGAATGTACTCCCAGACCCCTCTTCCTCTCTGCCCTGGATCTTTCTAAGTGTTACTGCATTTGCAAAATCCATCTCTTTCTTCTTTTATCTCTCTCATGCTTTTGCAGCCGAAATAAATCGTGACCCATTGCCACAGGCAGTCTTGGGTTGCAACCAAAAAGTAGGATGAACCCAACCTCCCACACTTGGGCTCTTCATCCTCAACACTAACAGAAGACCTCCCCCAAAGTAGCATCTCCATTTGTCTCTGAAGTTCACAAGCTTCCATCCTTGGGCCTCATACACTCTTCAGTCACTTCCCAAAGCTGACATGGACCTGCTGCAGAGGTGGCAAGAGTATCAGTGGACCACCCATCAATGCCACCAGCAAAGGCCACCATGCCCCACACTATACTCTCCCACTGGCCCCATCAATCAAGCATCCCTAAATCCAAAGTTGATTACCAGAAGTTGTTTCTATTTAGCCCCTCCCCCAAGAACATTCATTTCCTGGCATAATTACCAACTCAAGTAAGCATTTAACCTGCAGGGAAGCATTTAACCTGCCCTATCCCACTGCCAACTAGTTAAAAATAATAAATAAATAGAATCAGGCTTTAATGCTACTCATTGACAACTAATGATCAATGCCTGAATTGGTCTGAGATTAAAGTTCAAGGCTTTCTTGGCTGGAGCTAGACTTTTCCCAGTTCTTGGACACAAAGGCATGGTGGAGAAGGATGGGATGCCTGGGCACCACAGTGATACAGAGCCCATTTCAAATCAGAGACTCGACACATCTGCTCGGCGCAGGGAGAGGAGCAGCCAGCACACAAGTTTGGGGGACGAGGGGGAAGGGTCTGCTCTAAGTGTCTCGTCACCATTACATTAAGTCCTAAACTTCATAAAGTCAGAATCTGCCAAAAATAGCAAAGGAAGGATATATCTCATTGCTCTGTCATGTGTGAGACGTTCATTAGCATTTCATGCAGGCAGGCAGAAAATTGCTGGAGAAAGGAAGAAATCACATCCCTAGCTCATTCCACCAAGCGCTGCAAATCTGGCATTCCTGCACGGGAGGAAACCATCCCTGCTGGCAGCAGACTCATCATCAACACAACTCACAATGAAAACACAAAGAGAGCAAAACACCCCTGCATCTTTATTGTGTTCAGTACCTTGTGAGTATTTATCAGACTCAGGAACATTTCCTGGAATCATTACATAAACTTTCTGCTCTCCCAGAGTTCCATGCTCCCTACCTGAATTCTGTTTAATTCATTGAAACAGAGGTATAATTAGTTTCTCTAATGAGCAACATAATCGGAGGCATCCGAGGAAGTGGAGGAAGAGGGGAGGAACGGCATCATTGCGCTCTGAGCTCCGGAGGGAAGCTGGGTGTCACCTGCGTCTCAGCCCCATCCACTCTGCCCTTTTCAGAAGTGGGGTCCTCTCTGACTACCAGGTGAAGCTGCCACCTAGCCCCAAGGGATCAACTGGCCACGATGCTGAGTTTGACTTACACCTTTGAGGTTACGTCGGTGCTTCTAACCCTGCAAATTTCTCAATTACCTATGGCAACACAGAACTCATGAAGTAGATGAAGGCGAGCACTTCCAATACTTGACCCCAATTTTCACCACACCTTTTATGCAGAACCAATCAGCGAGGAACAGGGTGGACAGTTTGCAATTTTACCTGTTCCTCCTTTAATGGCCCTGCTTCTGGCAGAACAGTAATATACAGGGACAATCGAAAAGCCACGTGTGGAAGGGGGGACAGGCTAATCAGCATCTGAATGCAGAAATGTGGCTTATGCATCTGTGTCCACCTGGGAGAGGAGGGCTCTGTCTTGCAGCAGCCTGAGGGACCAGTCTATGGTCTGAGCAGTGCTTTGCATTATCAATTTGTGCTGATGGGGGGTGGGGGGGACTATTGCACTGTCTTTAGTGTGTGTCTTTAAATTGACTTTCTGTCACCGCCTCTTGAGGACCTGTGTTGCTCCTGGCAGAAGACTGACAGCTCTCCATGTCCGTTGTCCCCAAACGTTCCAGGCTGACATCTCAGACCACAGAACCAAACCTTAGCGCCCTTCTTTCCATTCTGTAGCAGGATTTATTCTACTTCATCCAGGCCTCAGGGCTCATCATTTAAAACAATAAAAACCAAAAACATGAGAATATTAGCTGGTTAGGGATTTAAAAACCGAGTTCTTTGCAGAACATTGAGTAACATGGGAAAAGGCTCATCATATAACAGCAAGTGAAAAAACCGGGATACAAAATTATGGATGTGACATGATCTGATTGGATCGTATGTGAATGTATATGTGTGTCATTCCAAAATACTAATCTTGATCATTTCTTGACAATGCAGTTAAGAGTAATTTTGATTTTCTTCTTTAGGCTTTCAAAAATTTGCTAAATTGAGCAAGTATTATTTTTATAAGCAGAAAGAAAAGAATCTCTTCAAACTGCAACACGGATATAAAATATTCCCCTGTTTAAACCTGCATTTCATTGTTTATTTATACTACAGTCTGCTACACTAAATCCACGCCCTGTCATTCAGATTCTCCAAGTCCCTCCCACATGGCTCAACTCCGGTTCTAGCATCCAGAACACAAATGACATAGGCAAGCTGATTTCTGGGTGGCTCCTCCACAGGTCAGGAGTCAGGAAGCAGAACGAGCCAGGGGAATGGACTGCAGGTCCCCATCCTGCTCCTAATAGTAATGCAAGAACCTTGGAAATCCCTCTGAGCACCCTGGGTCAACTTCTCCCCATATATGAACTGAAAGGTTGGGCTGGACAACCCAAGGGCCCATCTCCCCCGAAACTTCTACTTTTCATGAGCTGCTGGATCTAACTGCACCAGAAAGTTCCAGTCACCATGAGTGTGCGGTTACTGCAAAGTTCCATTCACAAGGCAAATGATTTTCATTCAACAGGAAATGGTGAAAGCCAAGAGTCATAAATACCCATAAATATGTGTTGTTTTATCTCAGAACAAATCTCTCAGGCAAAACAGTCATTACGGATGTTAATACAGCCCAAACCTCTACAGTATTAAATATTGGTGGGGGGGATGCGTAAGGGGGCTCAGAGAAGAGATCAGTGAGGTAGGCTTTCAGAAACATTAAATTAGGGGCACCAGGATGGCTCAATGGGTTAAGCCTCTGCCTTCAGCTCAGGTCATGATCTCAGGGTCCTGGGATTGAGCCCTGCATCAGGCTCTCTGCTTGGTGGGGAGCCTTATTCCCCCTCTCTCTCTACCTGCTGCTCTGCCTACTTGTGATCTCTGTGTCAAATAAGTAAATAAAATAAAATAAAAAAGAAAAGAAAAGAGGGGCGCCGGGGTGGCTCAGTTGCTAAGCATCTGCTTTCTGCTCAGATCATGATCCCAGGTCCTGGGTTCGAGCCCCACATCGGGCTCTCCGCTCAGTGAGAAGCCCGCTTCTCCTACTCCCCTTCCTTGTGTTTCCTCTCTCGCTATGTCTCTCTCTGTCAAAATAAATAAAATCATTAAAAAAAGGAAAAAGGGGGACGCCTGGGTGGCTCAGTTGGTTAAGCGGCTGCCTTCGGCTCAGGTCATGATCCCAGCGTCCTGGGATTGAGTCCCACATCGGGCTCCTTGCTCGGCAGGGAGCCTGCTTCTCCCTCTGCCTGCCTCTCTGTCTGCCTGTGCTCGCTCTCTCTGTCTAACTAATAAATAAATAAAATCTTAAAAAAAAAAATTTTTTTTCAAAAAAAAGGAAAAAGGAAAAGAAACATTAAATTATATACTGTCCTGAACATAAATAGTTTACTGGGTACCCAACATTTTAGTTTAAGAGAGTCTGAATTCACCTGAATCATTAGGTGACTCAAGTATAAACCCCCAGTATGATTACAATAATCCGAATCCAAACAATTATCATAGAAAATATAACCTTCAACTTGGACAAGATTACTGACATGTTAGCTAATTTCTTAAAATTATGCAATTCTTACATTTGCCATCAAATAAAATTCAAACCATACAGATGTACTCTACATATAGAGTAAAAACGTGGAAGTTTCCCTTCAAGTCTTCCCCCTGCCCACAGCTCTGCCCACAGGTGACCTATGTTGTAGACCCTTTTTATTTTTTTAAGATTTTATTTATTTATTTGAGAGAGAGAAGCATAGAACACTAGAGAAAATGAGCATAAGTTGGTGGGAGGGGGAGGGTGGGGGCAGAGGGAGAGGGAGAAGCATTGACCAAGGAGCCCGACATGGGGCTGGACCCCGAAATCATGACCTGAGCTGAAGACAGACACCCAACAGAGTCACCCAGATACCCCCGACCCTTTTTGTTTTAAATGTGCCTATCTTTGCATAGTTCCTATCTATACCTCCCAAAGCACTACAAAAATATCTACAAATATCAGATGTCTTTGTTTTGTCAAATTTAACCAAAAACTGGACAAATTTCTTACTAAAATAAAATAGTTCCTTTCCAAAGAAAATCCATTACTTAATCTCTTCCAGAATGGATTCCAAGCATTATTCTCTATCTCTGCTAATCTTATCTTTGAAATAATAAGCAGATCAACATGAATCTTAAAGGCAGAAATGCTACTGGGACAGCAAGAATAGCAGAGAAGCCTCCGTGGGTGTGTGCAGCTTCTGACTTCCCAGACACAGGCCCGTGCAGACCTTATTAGCTCAGACTCTGAGAGCTCAACAGATGCCCCGGATCAGTTACCATGTGAAAACCCGTCCAGTCTGTGGGAGCTGCTAGCAAACAGCATCTTCTCGATCTTCTTTCCTCTCTCAACTCTTCCTTCTCTGCAAAACTATTCCCAAAACTACAGTTCAAGAAGAATCAGGCATTTTGGAGGTACGAGAAGTCCAGAAATGGCTCTCAGGTTAGAGATCAGTCCTGAACCTTTCATTATTTAAATGCTGATGTGGACAATGTATTACTGGAAAACCCAATTTTCTGGGAAGTCTAAAATTCTATGAAGGTTTTGCAGAGATCGCTTAAGTATGGAGTAATAGAAAAGAAAAGAATTTATGAAATTAAATACAATTGGCCAAACAGCTTAGGTCCAAAACATCATTGAGCTCAGGGAGGGGAAATGATGGTTTGTTTGGTTTTTTTTCCTTTTAAAATAGAGGAAATATACTATATCTACCAATAAGTATCATTTATTGGTGCTTACTATCCTAGGTATCTTATACAAGTTAAACAACTTAATTTCAACAATAAACATACAGGAAAGTTATATGATCATCTTCATTTTAAAGATGAGAAAACTAAAGAACAAAGAGCTAGTAAGTTTCATCTGACAGGATCTGGGCTCTCCCTCCTTGTGCAAATGGCTGCAGCAGTGTCAGCACTCACATCTCCTCCCCACACCCTGCAGAGGAAGAAGTCTCTTCTGGAATCCACACACTCGTTGGCCTGATTGTGTCACACACTCTTACCACAGGGACAGGGAGACTAGGATATACCAATTAGACTGAGCCAATCAGAGCCACCTAAATATGTACCTGGAGGGAGGGTCAATGTTACCTAAACTTCCTGGCCTGAGAATGGAGGAAGTGGCAGAAGGGAGATAATGGATCCTGGAAAGGTGGCCTTCCCTGAAATGTCTACTATAGTATCCACCAACTGAAAAAGAAGAACAGGAAGTTTCTCCAGTGGTACAATTATAATCATCTTTCAGCTTGACCCAATTAAGTCTTATTGGCATTATCTGTTCTGAAACAATATGTCCTCCCTGCAGTTACTTTTTCAGAAAGTCCAAGTTTTATTCTAACCTCTCCTCTCCAGAATCGATTTCTCCTGGGGACAACAGTAGGTTTGTAATACATGTTGGGCACTCTCAGGAACATATGTGATCATTTTTTATGAGGAAATTTGATAGTGCAGAACTAGGACAATCATATACTTTTTGATGAGAGAATAATAATGATTTCAAATAAGACGACTCTGTCTACCTCCTCATCTTTTGTGCATGTGTAATTCCACCCGAGTTACGGAGTTAGTGCTCTTCTTACATACAAGCAAAGCACACAAGTGAAATCAAGAACTGTATGAGTCCTTAAAAAGTACTCAGAACTATTTCTCTGCTTTTATTCTAAACAGATAATTAGCTACCCAATTTAAAAGATGTTCTCAAATGAAGATGCCACAGTGTTCCTTGGGAACACATTTTAAAGTTTAATGATCTTTACTATCAGCAGGAGCCTGTATTGAAACTAACACTGAATTCCATTTAATCTGTGAATATTTGTGAAGTGTGGAGGGCCCACTACGTGCTCCTCCTGAAGCTCAGAGACAGGCCTCAACAGAAAACATCGTCCCTGTTAGCCTTTGTAAACTAGAAGACCATGGTCGTGCCCAAGCCCCACACAAGTTAATCAACAGATATGTATTTGAGTCGCTGTGCTAGGGAAAGTGACATGCAAACACGCATAAACATTATCCTCAACCTCACCTCCCCAGGATACATGTTTGCATTTCATTTTCCTGGTCCTCGTCGTTTCCATGGCTTTCCTCTGAACCTCCTGCTGGTTTTCCACAGCTATGATAAACTGCTGTCTCGCAATGGAACTCCACAAATAGAAACAACCAAATGGATCCTAGGAAAAAATAGTGGCTTTTTTTGGAAAACAGATTCCCAACCACAACACCCTTTTACATTGAGTTGTGCTTAAACGGAAAAGAAAAATAAGTATAAAACTGAAAGAGTAAACATAACAGATCTCGACTAATCATCCAGGGGAAATGCTTCCTATCATTGTTACTGCGGATGACTAATCTGATAAAGCCCTTAGCTAACACCAGCTGTCCATAATCAAAATAGACTCGCAACCATTCCCTGGCCCACGATGCGCACACATGCTGCTGAGAAGGACTGATTCTATCAAAGCCTAAGCAGCTCCGAAGTTCATTTAGTTCTGCTCCTCAACAAGCATCAGAACCATTTTAGACCTCTCCAAGGGGGGTATGAAGCTCCAGAGAAGGCATATTAGGGAGTGATTGAAGACATCTTGTTTAATGCAGGAATCCCTCTACCACCATGGTTAGCCACTGAGGCAGTCCCAGGGGAGCCAGGCAGGGCTGCTCCAGCAACCATTGTCAAGTTCCAAATACTGGGAAGCCATTCCTCAGAGAAAGTCACACCCCTCCTGTCATTCCCACCCCAAGGTGTCTAACCCTCCTTCCCAGGACAGGGCTTTAAAGAGAGGAAGACAGCTCCGCTGGTGCCTTAGTCACATCTCCCACTGTCTTCTTCATAGAGCATCTGACAGCCGCATATCATTTGTGTCTTTCTCCCTGTCACTTCGGTTCAGCAGGTTACATGATCCAAAATCTAGACTTTTTGCAAAAACTTACCTGCTTCCTTTTCTACTATATTTTTTTGCTGCTGTTAAAAGGTGCTTATGTTTATTTTGTCCTCACTCAGAATTGAATGAGTGAGTGAACCAATACGTGTCATCATAAGCCTTTATCCTGAGGATATACTTTTAGTCATGAGTCAACATTTATGTTGCTCGGTGCGGGTTTAAACTCTCCTCTGCTGCTTTCCTCTGCCTGGGAGTCTCTCCACATTCAGTCTTCTCCATGCAGTCACTCTTGCCCGGTGGATTAAGGTCAGGTAGCAAATGCCTCTCTTCTCCATCATCTAATTGATCACGCTGCTGTGACATTTCAATCTCTGCTGCATCGGGAGAAGCAGCCTCATGTTCGATGGTATTGCTGTGGAGGGAAACACGGAAATAGAAAAAGCCCATTAACCTTCAGAAAATGATAGTACATTTGGTGCTTCTCTTAACACCTGATTATTTTCTAAGCAGTAAAACTTCCAATTTATTAAGCCCTAGGTGGGTAAGGGATGATTTATCAAACGGAGAACATGAGATACCACTTTTACGTCATTTTGTGGCAATCACACCAACTGGGAGAAACTGGAGTAATGACCCATCGATGAACGCCACAGACCTGAGTTCCGAACACTGAGGTGCTCTGTCTGCGCATTTCTACATTGATATTTACACAGATAACGCTAATGTGTAACTCCAAATGGCATAATTCAGACTTCATCTGAAAGACCCGGGATTACAAGTATCCAATATAGACCCAGCTTCTACTGTGTATATCCGATTCACCCATTTTAACTCACCTGCCCTTCAAAACATCCTGACCACACCTGGAAGATGGGCTCCATTTTTGCAGATGAGTTCACTGTGGACACTTGTGACTCGTTAAAGCTCACGTGTCAAATGGAGTTAAGGTAGAAAACAAATCAATCACTGAATTTGGTATAGCACAAGTGTTTCTCATCTTTCCTCCTCTCTGAGACCTAATACGACAAAATTATCTCTGCTTTTTTATTTTTTATTTTTTTATTTTTATTTTTTAAGATTTTATTTATTTGGCAGACAGAGATCACAAGTAGGCATAGAAGCAGGCAGAGAGGGGGGGAAGCAGGCTCTCTGCTCAGCAGAGAGCCTGATGTGGAGCTCGATCCCAGGACCCCGAGATCATGACCTGAGCTGAAGGCAGACGCTTTAACCCACTGAGCCACCCAGGCGCCCCTATCTCTGCTTTTTTAGTATGACAAAAAATCTCTGCTTTTGCTTGCCCTGGATTTTGATTAGTAATACAGATAAAAGAGACAGTCAGAGGGGAGTAAGAATCCCAAGAAGGCTGCCAACAGACATCCTGAAGGATATGTTGCGAGGCCTGTCACCAAGGCTGATCTTGGTTGGCCTCAGTGTCTCGAGGGCGAGAGAGCAGCCATCCTAGGATGCTAATCACGCAGGAACACCACCAGGCTGTCTTGGCATTTGCTGCTGGCCACCCCTCCTTCAGCTGCTTGCTGCAGAAGCCTAACTCCAAAGACCCAGCCTCACTGCAAATATAGGACCCTCCGAAACATGGCAGCCCCAAGACAGTACCTAATTTTCCCGTCTCTGAGACAAGGTCTGAAAACCTGTTTTTTAAAAATGCTCCGGGGAGAGGTGGAGACCATTTTTTTCCTTCTCACTTTCTGAGAGAATTGGGAAGTTTCCCTCTGAAATGTTCATAGGGGAAAAGAAAAAGGAAAAAAAAAATCCTTGGGGTGGGGATGCAGTTTTCCTTCGGAAATTTTTCCAGGTATTTCTGAACCTTCACACCACTTACTCCACTATTAAGCATGTGAACATCGTGAACCTTTTTTGGGTTAACTAAGCACAGAACAAACTCTACTTTGCCATTTTCTTTATAATTGTAGGCTAGTGACATATGTTCCTTCATCTGCAAAATGGTGATAATATTACCCTACTCCGGGGAAATCTTGTAAGAATAATAGAGAAAAGCCTTTAAACCCAGTTATAGCAACCACCCCCATAGACAACGGTTTCTAAAGGATTTGGGAGGAGTGGGAAGGAGCACAGAGGGAGTAGGATGATAGGAGGAAACTCGGAGAAAGAAGCCCAGCCCACCTCTCCCCAAGCCGTAACATTCCTGCCTCTCTTCTCCTAATACAGGCACTCTTCTATGATCTAGCTCTTCTTCTGACCCAGCAGGTTCTCCATCAGACCTCCCCCATGTCCCAGGGAACTATTATTTCCACATTAAGGCCCCTTGCTTAAGATTTCGTTTAAGAATCTCACATTTTTATATATGCCTTGCTGCTTTCCAGACTACCCAAAATACACTAATGCCATGGCTAAAGATTCTTGCAATAAGAAAATTATAGTAATGTTGAATCTGTTGACTTTTCACCTTAGAGACCCATTACATCACCATCCACTTCTGGCTCTAGCTTAACAACGGTTGACAAGCTCACAGAGCCCCATATAGGGAAAGGCAAAGCCGGTCTACAGGGCCTACCCTCCTGTGATGCTTACATACCCAGTCAGCCTCAGGGGTAATAAAATATCACCTTTCGCTGGAGAACTAAGGAATACAAAAGAAACCTCAGCTGAACACCACCGTGGCAGAATTATGAGAAAATGAAGCCATTGCTTGATTGGATTTAAAAGGAAATTACAGGGGCGCCTGGGTGGCTCAGTGGGTTAAAGCCTCTGCCTTCGGCTCGGGTCATGATCCTGGGGTCCTGGGATCGAGCCCCGCATCGGGCTCTCTGCTCAGCGGGGAGCCTGCTTCCTCCTCTCTCTCTGTCTGCCTCTCTGCCTACTTGTGATCTCTGCCTGTCAAATAAATAAATAAAATCTAAGAAAAAAAATAAAAGGAAATTACATAGGGGAAAAAAAAGAACATTTCTTTTGGTCAACCCAAATTCATAGCACTTAACTTTACTGAAAGCACTATTTGCCGAGAATGTGTATCAGTGATTATAGGTCAAGCCACTAACAAAAACTCAGGATTCAAAGCATAAGAGGCTCTTCATCTCAGGAAACAAACCAAAGGTTGCTGGAGGGGAGGGAGTAGAAGGGATGGGGCGGGTGGGGGATGGCCACTGGAGAGGGGATGTGCTATGATGAGTGCTGTGAACTGTGTAAGACTGATGGATCACAGACCTGTACCCCTGAAGTAAATAATAGATTATATGTTAATTTTTTAAAAAATAATGTAATTCTGGGGCAGCTGGCTGGCTCAGTCATTATAGCATTTGCCTTTTGATCTTGGGGTCATGAGTCTCTTTAAAAAGTTAGGCTTTTTATACTTGTATAAATCATGTAATTAATTATATTTGTAGATGAATGTGATTGTCCCACTTTTTAATTAAATAAAATTTAGTATCTATACTGAATTTGGTCAAGATGTTTATCCATAAATATAGCTAGATAACAACTCTAGAAACAAGGCCAAGACAAAAGACATACTTGTCAAGTATAAAATCTGATAAATTTTTAGTTTAGCTTCACAAGTCTCAAAAATGACCTAGATTGGATGATTACATGTTCATTCTCTTCTTCCTTTCCAACTACTTGTTTTGCATCATAAACCAGACTATTCTATACTTGTGATCCTTTTCCTGAGTATGTCAAAAGGCCAGTGGTCCTTCTGTAATTTCAACACCTCTCTCTCTATGCATTCCCAACCATCTTCTCAACAAGTATCAAATTAATGAGCTATTCATCTCCAAGTCACCATTGAGGCACCCCATAAATCAAGAGATGTGCTTTTGATTCAACACATTACCCTCATTCCTTCTCTGCTAGACCCTAAAAAAGAAATCATTCAGATCAGGGAAAATTATTTCTAGAAAAGAATCATCAAAAAAGTGTTTAAAAGGGGCGCCTGACGGGCTCAGTGGGTTAAGCATCCCACTCTTGTTTTCAGCTCAGGTCATGATCTCACTTCACAATCGTGAGATCCAGCCCCAAGTTGGGTTCCGCGCTTAGGATGGAGTCTGCTTGAGCTTCTCTCTCCTTGTCCCTCTGCCCCTCCCTACCATGCTCACTTGCTCGCTCGCTCTCTCAAATAAATAAATAAATCTTTTTTTTAAGTGTTTCATGGCCTTCAAAATCTACATCAGATCTGTAAAACTTTGATAGTGAAGTATTGGCTTCACTAGTATCATTCATTAGTAGTATTGGCTTCAATAGTATCATTGCAAGATACTATTTAAAAGTAGCATAGGTCTATGTAATATGATATGCATTTGAGTATGCATGCACAATAACTTAAATCAGATGCAAAGACATAAATATAAACTATTGCAGTAGAGATTTATGTGCATATATGTTTAATATTTTTGACAGCTCAATATTCACTTCTCCTTCCTATAGGACACAAATCTTCTTTTGGTGAATTACTTCTTTCCCATTTTATTGCTTTGGTGGAAGAGTAAACCCAGTGCCTGCATCCTACTAAGAATGTCAAATTAACGAGCTTCCTCCACACTTCCTCGGAAAAGCCAAAAGCCTGGGGAATCAGCTGCTGTCTCCCAGGATCTGCAACTTATGTGAGAGATACTGGGATGGAAGAAGCTGTTGGAATTCTACACTTCCCACCTGTGGTGCCCAAAGATGATCATTCCTGGTCTGAAAACACTCCCAGCCCCCAGAGCAGCCTTAAGTAATGACTATTACTAAGTCTGATTCTTAGCTTTCCAAGTGATTTGCTGAGTTCCTGGTAAATTTCCAGGAGACTCCCTTCTTCAATTGCCCAAAGTCATCTTCTGTTGCCTGCAATCCAAGGACCCTGAGCATGACTGTTACTTTTGAAATAAACACTAAGAAAGAATACACATTAAATATATTATTTACATTCTGGGTAATTAGTATATATGTGTAGATGCATTTTGCTGATCAATGACTACAGAAGATAAAGGAAGTTGCATTTTCAGGCAGGAAGGTTGACATGAGCTCTCTCCAGGAAAGTAAGAACTGAGAAAACATCTTTTTCAGACACTGTGTGCATGTGTATGTGTGTTTCAGAAACTATACATATATAACTAGTGGTATGTTCTGAAATTTTATTAATACCTTTAATGGAATATCAATTAAAATTGGCAGCCGGGATGTTCAGTGAGAACTCCCAACAGCAAAAAAGTGAGCTGCCTTTCTGTGTTGGAAAATTTTGTATTTTGTGCAGCCAGTTAAAAGAACATCTCATCCAACTATTCAATATGAGTTTATTATGTTCAAATAGCTATGGATATTTTATTGTTCACTCTTTGCGATTGTTTTTAATAGCTACTAACTATCCTGATGTGCCCATATCACTATCACCCCGCCAGGAGGGGATTTCTTCGCTTTGTTGATGCAGAGCATTAACTTAATGTTGCAGAACTTAAGGTCTTCTCTTTTATAAACTTATCATATCCTTTCTCTCCCTGCACAGTAAGTCTGATTTAATTATCTCCCAGAAATCAGTAAAGGTACTATTTTCATCTTTGCTTGCCCTTAATCCTTATTTGATTAAAGTATCACATGCTTAATTGGGTTGCATTTACCTCAACCTCTTCCCTTCCAAATATGGAAGGCAGCCTTGGGACCTCTGGGGTGGTTTCACAGGCCCCTTGGACTCCACAGAGGGCTCGTGGCCAACCAGCAGATGGGAGTAATGCACAAAATGCCAATTCCTCTCCTCAGGGGCTCCGCCCTGCACTGCCACGCCCCCTGCACCTCTTCTGTTTCCTGTTCCTGCACACAAGGGAAGTGGCAACATTTGTAAGAAGGAGGGTGTGTGACACCAGTTACTCCCCGTTCAACAGGCTGGAATATTCTCAGTCTTGCAGGTCTTTGAAAAGACTCCAAGTGCTATCTTACAGAAACCCTGCAGTATTGACCAGGAAGGGCTCACTAAAAATCTCAGCATCTGAAAAGGAAAGAGAAGAACACAAGCCCCTGTCAACACATATTTTTAAAGAAATTATGGGTATCGTGGTGACACTTTTACCGATGAGGGAATTTTCAAGATGGGGGGGTGAGGGGAGAAAGTTGGGCCAGAGAGAAAGAGAATTTCTCTCTGCTCCAAGTGGAAGCAATATTGCATCAAAGTCATTTTCCCACCAGTAGGCATCTCCAGGGTCTCCACGACACAAAGTGTAACTGTAACATAAAAACGGTGATGGAGGAAATGACCGATTTCGACATTACCCTCAGGGCTGGTTTCCTGTGGGGCTGCCATAACAAAGCACCATAAACTGGGGAGCTTAAAATAACAGAATTTTTTTCTCTCACAGCTCTGGAGTCTGGGAGTCTAAAATCAAGGTGTCGGCAGGGCTGGTTCCTTCTGGAGGGAGGGAGGATTCTGAGGGAGAATCCATTCCATGCCTTTCTCCTGGCTGGTGGTGCTTGCCAACAATCCTTTGCATTCCTTGGCTTACAGCTGATTCACTCCAATCTGTGCCTCTGTCATCACATGGCATTCTCCCTATGTATCTCTGGGCACAAATTTGTCTCTTCTTATGACAGCAGTGAATTAGGACCCGCCATTATCTCAGATAACCTCAACTTAATTTGATTACATAAGCAAAGCCTTATTTCCAAATAAAGTCACATTCACAGTAAGGAGAGTTAGGACTTCAAGATATCTTTTTGGGAAACACAATTCAACCCACAGTGCCCTCCATAAATAAAATAGCCCTGTTCTATTTCCAAGCTATTCACCGTTCATCTTTGTATGTTCAACACTTTCTAGAACTCACAGTGGTCCACAGTCAGTGGCAACTACTCATGGTGTACCCTTGCGTGGGTGTGTTGCCATAATTTCATTGAAATGTTATAGGGTAGAGGACAATGTGTTGTGAATAAGAGGTAAGGAACAGAATTTATCTGGATCCAAATAAAGGCCGTTTGTTCACTATAACACACAAGAATTTTGCCTTGTCAATGTATCAGAGAAGGAGTTCAGGGCAATCCATAGGTCTACCAAGATGGGCACCAGTGACACTGGTGAGCACTGTGGGAGTGAGGAAGAATGTCCTACACACTGGGAGGTGTGACTCTACCATGGTAGCAGCCGGACTGTAATCATCGCTTACTTGTTACGCTGTTCTAAGACTCTCAGTCTCTTCCAGTGTGCCTTCAAATCTGTTAATGCCTAGAACACATACATATTATGAAACTCTGTTTTCAATTTTAAGTGTAGATCAAATGTTCCAACTCTAGCACCTCTCCCACTAAATAATACCTTCATAATTTACCAATTTCCTCACTCAGTGCATTGCCTAAGATAAAAACTTCTGACCTACAAAGGAAATGATTTGTGGTAGCTGCGCGCTTTTTCAAATTTATCCAGTGATTCATTCCACTGGTATAGGAAAATGGATCCTGCTCAGGGCTTGAATAAAATCACCCAACTTCACCAGAAAAAACTTGGATTTAAGAATATGAATCTCAAGACCCCACCTATAGCTTCTGAGAGCACCTAGGAGGATTTGCCCAGGCTATAACCCCCAGAAATTGTTGGGGAGCCAGAAATCCCATCAGCAGGGTTTTGTTCTGAAGATGACCGAAGAGCAGCCTGACACAGTGGAAATACCGCCACACACACAAAAAGTGAAGATTTTATAGAGAACCCTTTATCAGGTATGTTTCCAACCAAGAGAGCTAGAAGTAAACCCAGGAAAGTCACCTGCTAAAAAGACACCAAATGAAAAGCAAAGGTGCCTAATAATGTCACCTCCTTCACAGTTGTCCTGGGGGCCGGCCCT
>RCUC01094639.1:0-14634 GCA_003697995.1 Taxidea taxus jeffersonii | reverse complement strand
GATATTTCCCTTTATACAGATTTTCTTTGATTTCTTTTATCAGAAATTATAGCCATCCTCATAAATCTCATACATAGTTAGTTCTATGCTTATGTATTTCTTTTTGTTGTTATTACTGGTAATGTAAATGGTATTATGTTTTTAATTTAAAATTACAATTGCTTATTGTATATAGGAAAACAAATGACTTTTGTATATAAACTTGTATCTTATATAACTTATGATAATTGCTAATTAGTTCTAGTTTTGTTGTTGTGTTGTTGTTCTGTTTGTTTTGTTTGGTTTGGTTTCATCAATGCCTTGGGAATTTATATGTATACAATCATGCCATCTGCAAATAAAGACAGTTTTGTTTCTTCCTTCTTGATATGTATACAATTTACTTCTTGTCCTTGCTTTAGCTAGGCCTCCCAGTATTCATCAACTGAAGAGGAGTAATAAGGAGATACATCTGTCTTATTCCTGAGCTTATTGGAAAAGATCCCCATTAAGCTCACAGTCCTTTCTCACCACCAGTCTCAACTTAACTGTAGAGTTTTTGTAGATCTTCTTTATCGAGTTACAGAAGTTCCTACCTATTTCCAATTTGCTAAGCTTTTATGAACCGGTGTTGGATTTTTTCAAATGCTTTTCAGCATCTTGATCACAGGATTATTTTTTCTATAGCCTACTAATGCAACAGATTACATCATTGATTTTGAATATTATACCAGATTTCATACCTGGAATAAATCTTGTTTGGTCATGGTGTATAATTCTTTATACATTGTTGGATCAAATTTGCTAATACTTTAAGAATTTTTACATCTAAGTTTATAATAGATATTAATCTGTAGATTTCCTTTCTTATAATGTCCTTGTCTAGTTTGGCATTAGAGTAATGCAGACCTCCTAGAATGAGTTAAGCTGTGTTCCCTCTGTTTCTGTTTTCCAGAAGAGATATAGAGAATTGGTACCATTTCTTCCTTAAATGTTTGGTAAATATCACCAGTGAATAAAAGGGTGGTACTTTCTTTTTCGGGAGGTTTATTATTTATTCAATTTTGTTAATTGATACAGGCCTGTTTAACTGATCTATATCTCTTTGTGGGAGTTTTGGTCATTTGTGTTTTGCAGTTGGTTGGTCCATTTCATCTAAATTATCAAATTTGTGGTCACAGAGTTTTTCATCATATTCTTTTATTATCACTTTAATATCTAGGGGATCAGTAGTTACAAACCTCTTTTATCTGATAATGATAAATTGTGCCTTCTTTCTTTTTTAATTAGTAGTCTGGCTAAAGGCTAATCAATTTTATTGATGTTTTAAAGAACCAAATTTTGGTTTTATTGATTTTCTCTATTAATTTCATTTTTCAATTTCACTGATTTCTTTTTTTAAAGATTTTATTTATTTATTTGAGGGAGAAAGAGAGAGCATGAGCTGGGGGAGAGGCAGATGGAGAGGAAAAGGCAGACTCCCCGCTGAACAGAGAGCCCAAAGTGGGGTTTGATCCCAGAACCCTGGGGTCAGGAGCTGAGTCTAAGGTAGCCACTTGATTGACTGAGCCCCCCAGGTTTCAAATTTCACTGATTTCTAATTGTTATTATTTCTTTTTTCCTGCCTGTTTTAGGGCATTGCATTGCTCTTTCTTCCCAGTTTTCAAGGTAGAAGCTTGGATTATTAAATTTAGGGGTTTTTTTAGTCTTTTTAATATGTGCATTTAATGCTATAAATTTCCCTCAGAACACTACTTGTGTTACAGCTCACAATTTGCAATCAATTTATTTTTTATTTATTTTTATTTTTTCTCTTAAAACTCCTTATTCTTTGACCTATATGTTATTTAGAAGTATAAGATTTAATCTTCAAATGTTTTGGTGTTTGCCAGCTATCCTTCTGTTATTGATTTCTAGTTTAATTGTATTGTGGCCTGAAAGCAACACTGTATGATCTCTATTCCTTTAAGTTTAGTAAGTTGTGTTTTATGGCCCAAAATATGGTCTCTCGGTGAATATTCCATGGACGCCTCAGTATATTCTGCTGTTTTAGGATGGATTACCATATAAATATCAGTCAGATCCTATTGATTGATGGTGTTGTTCTTTGTGTTTACTGATTTGCACCTGTTTCATGTGTCAACTACTGATAGAGGATTGTTAAAATCTCCAACTATAATAATGGATTTTTCTATTTCTCCTTGAAATTCTATCATTTTTTGCCTATGTATTTTGATGTTCTATTTTTAGTTACAAAAAAATTAAGGATGGCTCTTTCTTCTTGAAGGATTGACCTCTTGATCATTATGTAGTGCCCTTCTTTTATCCCTGATAATTTTCCTTGTACTAAAGTCTGCTTTGTCTGAAATTAATATAGTTTCTTCAGCTTTCATTTGACTAGTGTTAGCATGATATATCTTTCTCCTTCTCTTTACTTTTAATCTATATGTGTTTCTATATTTAAAGTGCCCTCATTGTAGACTATATAGTTGGGTCTTTTTTTTTTTAATCCACTCACAGCCTTTATCTTTTATTTTGTGTACATAGGCCATTTGCATTCAAAATGATTATCGATATAATTTATTAATGTAGTTGGATTAATATCTACCATTTTGTGTTTTTTTATTCATTGTTCTTTTTTATTTTTTATTTTATTTATTTATTTATTTTTAAGATTTTATTTATTTATTTATTTATTTATTTGACAGAGATCACAAGTAGCAGAGAGGCAGGCAGAGAGAGAGAGAGAGAGAGAGATACGGGAGGAAGCAGGCTCCCCACCGAGCAGGGAGCCCAATGCGGGGCCCGATCCCAGTACCCTGGAATCATGACCTGAGCCGAAGGCAGAGGCTTTAACCCACTGAGCCACCGAGGTGCCCCTCATTGTTCTTTTTAAATTATATGTCTCCCATCATTTTTCTGTCTTCTCTGATTTTAGTTGAATATTCCATATTAACTGATAGAGTAATTAAGAATAAGTAAAACAATATATTTTATTTTATTTTCTCTAGCACTCTTCTTTATGCAGATCTGAGTTTCTGACCAATACCATTCTCCTTCCTTCTGAAGTGGTTGTAATATTTCTTACATGGAATATCTACTGGCAAAATGTCCCTTAGTTTTTGTCTGTTTCTCTATACTTTTTGAGGGATAATTTTCCAGAATTACAGAATTCTGTAACAGAATCCTATGTTGGTGGGTTTTTTCAACGCTTAGATATTTTGCTTCACCCTCTTCTTTCTTGTGTAGTTTATGATAACAAGTCCAGTGTAATTCTTCTCTCTTCCTCCACAGGCAAGGTGTTTTTCTTTCAGCTGGCTTTTTAAATATCTTCTTTTTGTCTTTGATTGTCTGCTGTTTGAACATGTTGTGCCTAGGTTTGAACATTTTCTTTTTATCTAAGTATCCTGCTTACTGGTTTCTGAGCTTCCTGGATCTATATTTTGGTGTCTTTCATTAATTTTGGAAAATGCCTAGCTATTTATTTTAATTGTTTTCTTCTTTCTATTTTTCTTCTCCTATTATTCAAATTATATAAATATGTAATTAGATATTACATATAAATATATATGTATATATATAATATTACATCTTTTACAATTGTTTCATAGTTCTTGGATATTCTTTTTTCATTTTTTTCTTTTTGTATTTATACCTAGGAAGTTTCTACTGAGACATCTTTAAATTCATGTACAGTCTACAATCTCCATAAAAGTGTTCCTCTTTTCTGTTATTATACTTTATTTATAGCATATTTTTATTCTGTCTTAGAATTTTCACTTCTATGCTTACATTATGCCTCTGGTTTTTTTTTTTTTTTTTAAGATTTTATTTATTTACTTGACAGAGATCACAAGTAGGCAGAGGCAGGCAGAAAGAGAGAGGAGAATCAGGCTCCCTGCTGAGTAGAGAGCCCGATGCAGGCTCCATCCCAGGACCCCGAGATCATGACCTGAGCGGAAGGCAGAGGCTTAACCCACTGAGCCACCCAGGTGCCCCTATGCCTCTGTTCTTGTATTCTGTTACTTTTCCATTTATGCCTCTTAACATATTAATCATAACTACTTAAATTCCATATCTGATAATTCCAAAATATATGTCATATATGAATCTTGTTCTGATACTTTGTCTCCTCATACTGTTTCTCTTCCTGTATTGTGATATGCTTAGTGATTATTTTGTTGAAAGCTAGACATAATGCTTCCTATTGTAAGAACTGAGGTAATTAGGGATGTAGTGTGAGGGTTTTATATTCATTTGACTGGAAGCTGGGCTATGTTTAATATTACCATAGCTGTAGGTTTCAGACTTCTGTTCCTGTGGTTTCCTTTTTTCCTTCCTTGTGTATCTTTGTGCTTCCCTAAGAAGTCCTTCTTGAATAGAATGTGCATCTCTCTCAGTTATAGTCTTGCTATCTTTGAGTCCCTATTGATATAGTGGTATGATGTGGGAAAGGAGAAACATTCTTTAATCTTATGACTAAGTCTTTTCTTTTATTGGCCTGAGTTCCTGGGTTGTGACCTTCTTCTGAAGGTCATTAGCCTTTTTGTTTTTATTTCCATTAGCTGGAGCCAGAAAGCTGGAGTGACCTGGAGTTGCTTTATGTATTTTTGTCTTTAATTAAGTTTTTTTTATATTAATTCCAGTATTGTTAACATACAGTGTTATATCAGTTGCAGGTATACAATAATTCAAATACAAGAACTCAAGAATTCTATACATTACTCATGCTCATTCTGACAGATGTGAGATGACATCTCATTGTAGTTTTGATTTGAATTTCCCTGATGATGAGAGATGTTGAGTATTTTTTCATGTGTCTGTTGGCCATCTGTATGTCTTCTTTGGAGAAATGTCTGTTCATGTGTTCTTTCCATTTTTTAATTGGATTATTCATTTTTGGAGTGTTGAGTTGTATCACTTTGTTATGTATTTTGATCTGGACTTGTTTTGCTATGGCTTTTTCAACCCAGATAAGGCTCAGATATAGTAATTTGAATGACAGGACTTTCTTATGGAGAATGCCTCAGGAGTAACTCAAAATTGTTGCTCTTCACCTACATCTGCCCAACAGAGGTGTAGGTTTTTCTCCAATCTTCATACTTGGGAACTTGATGGGATTCTTGGAGGTAAAACCTATGAGAGTGTAGGGACTCCCTTCTAAAACTCAGCCCCCAAGTTTCTAAATTCTCTAACTGGTCTAACTCAACCTCCAGTAATTCATCAAATTTCCATTTAAATGTTCCTATCAGTTACTGTCTTCAGGAGCTTCTCCTTCAGATAAGCTAGCCTTAGGTACTCTCTGTCTCTCTATATTTGGCAGTGGTGGTTTGCCCTGTAGCTTCAATTTGGAGAGGATCTAAGAAAGGTCATTGAATTTCAGTTTGCTCAAGCTTTTTTTTTTTTTTTTTTTTTTTTTTTCTTGTGTGAGCTTGGGGATGAAATTTCCAAGCTTTTGCATATTGGAGCTGACTCAAGAAGTCAATCTTTTAAATTCTATTTTTCTACGTAGAGCTGAATTATAATTCTTGATGTACAGTTTTTGAGTGTATGTACCCATCTGTCAGTAATAGTTAAGCAACCATATTTCTTTTTTTATTATTTAATACTTTTTAAAAGATTTTATTTATTTCTTTGATGGAGAGAGACAGCGAGAGAGGGAACATAAGCAAGGAGAGTGGGAGAAGGAGAGAAACAGGCTTCCCACTGAACAGGGAGCCCAATGCGGGGCTTGATCCCAGGACCCTGGCATCATGACCTGAGTCAAAGGCAGACACTCAATGACTGAGCCACCCAGGCACCCTGCAACCATATTTCCTTTAAAAATTTCTCACTACTATATATTGATCAAGTAATTGAAGACATTATAGAAAAGAATTTTTAGTTCACTAATGTTGTCTATTGTTTTGTTATCACATCTTATGACTATAGTAAGAATTTTATCACATTGGAAAATTACTTGAAATAGCCTAAAATTAAATACAGGCTCTATTATGTAAATGGAATTTATTTCGGGAGCCCATGACAGTCCTCCAAGTGAATATACTCTATATCTTTAAGGAAATAGACAGTCGACCTCTAGATAGACATCCTCTAGTTCTGTTGCTCATAGTAGAAGAACAGAAGCATCAGCATCTGTGAACTTGTTAGAAATGTAGACTCTGGGTTCTATGTCAGATGTATTGAATCAGAGCCTCTAGGGGTGTATGGTCCAGGGGTCTGTTTTTGCAGCATGTCAAGGGGTTCTATTGTACACTGAATTGAAGTTTGGGGCCAGTAATAGTATATTTGAACAAGAGGTTCATGTGACAGATCGATGCCCTACAAAATAAAATATTACTGAAAAAGATATGACTGATTGTAAATATGAACCCCAAACTGCAAGTTATAAAGTTAAAAATAAGATTTATAATAGTGCTACTTTTTACATGAATCACAGACATGAACATGCTATAGATTTATTTAGTTATGCTAGCAGTTGAATTCATTTATTTATTTAATGGCAAATTTATTTGTGTACTAGATATAAAGGCATCCATATCTTGAATCCAGTCTTACTGTTACCATGATGAAACCAGACCTAGGGCTTACCTTCTGCTTCAAGCTAACATCTAAATAAAAAGACATATCAGGGAGGAATTGCTCAATCTCTGTAAATCCTCTGTAGATCTGTTGATCATTCATGGAAATTTTAACTTAGAACTGGTAGAAAGGGGTCAAAATGTCCAGCCATGTTTGTTGAAAACTGTGATTTGAGTCAGAAAGAATGTTTTCTTCCTGGGCAGATAATTTCCAAAATATTTAGCTATCTATACCACTGAAACGTTCTTTCAGTTTGCAGCTTGTAACTTATTTAATGAATGTTTTTGGATTGACTTCAGATTTAAAACTAGGTATGTGTACTCTGTACATTCAGATTTTTTTTTAATTCCACAACAGCATATAAAACACAACGTTTCTTCTGTTTTATCATCTTTAGCAAGCTTCTTTTACCAATTTTGAGCTTATCAGTTTTCATCTAAAGTAAAGAAATATTTGCCTTAAAGCTGAGTTGCAACTTTCCTTTTAAGAGATTCACAACTACTTTATTGAACTAGTTTTAATACTGCTCTAGCAAGATTTTTTAAATTTATTTTTATTTTTATTTTTTTAAAGATTTCATTTATTTATTTGAGATAGAGCAAGATCAAGGGAGCTAGAGAGCAAAAGCAGAGGAGGGAGGGCAGCAGGAGAGGGAGAAGCAAACTTCCTACTGAGCAGGAAGCCCTCTGCCAGCTCCATCCCTGAGGTCAGAATCTGAGCAGAAGGCAGAGGCTTAATGGACTCACCCACCCAGGCCCCCACAAAATCTATTTAAATAATATCTTTGATTGAATCCAGGCTTAATTTTCTGTTTTATGGTAGAAGAATGTAATCTGTGTTCAAAATGGGTGGCATTAACAAATTAGTATACTGCATAACATGTTTATTTTTCTTCTTATATAGCATTAAAAGCTAAGAATAATATACATTTTTTTCACTAAGAGTTCATCTAAACTGCATCATTTAAAACATTTTATATTTTGTAAGCCTGTATTTAGCTTGTCAATTATTCATTACTGATCCCTCACAATATAGATTAATGTTGCTTATTCAATGTATTTAATTCACTTGGTGGATTTTGCCAACCTTCAAACCTGTCAGTATTAGAGTTGCTCTCTGAATATAATACATATCCGTTCCTTAGAAAAGATGCCTTCATGGGAAGTAGGGGTGTCACATGTTGAAGAAATTTTTTATTGCAATGTTTGTGATAGTTTCTATGGGCATTATAGTTAGTAACCATAACTATTATAATAATAATAATAGTAAGCATGTCTTAATGCGTGTGTTAGGGAAGCTAGTTATAGAATGTGTGCATTCTCCCTCTGAAAAGGGTCTTATTTGAATATCATACTATTTGACATTGCACCTCTGCCCTGTGAAAATATACTTATCCATTAGCACCAGAATGATAGTCTTTAAATGAAATGATAAAGCAATTTCTTTGTTGGCTTAATCTGTGTGCTAATGAGTTTGTATAATGTTTTTTCCTGGGCCCCTCAAAGCATTATTATGCACTGTGCAACTTTGACAGGAGGGAAAACAGGCACTTTAAATTAAAAAAAAAAAATAAACTCCAACTGAAATAGAGACAAAATGAATCTTTTTTCCCATAATTCTTGCCACCTGATGTTGTGGCATTTCAATGTTTCGAGTTTTAGGCAATCTATAGAATATGAGAGAGCCCAAAATTTCACCTCTGAAAATAGGGTCTTATTCAGGAAGGCACATTTTGCCTCAGGCATCCGTGTAACAGATGGGTAACATGTTTACAATGAAACAAGAATGCAGTTAAAGAAAGTATTACTATAATTGAGAATACTATATTCAGGTAAAAACACACTACCTTTTACTGACCTATTTAGATGCTAGGAAAATAGTTTTTACGTTCCATTTGATTTACATGTGTGAAATATTGTGCTTTTTCTCACCATGATACTTTAAATATGCATTTTGGATTAATGGAAGTATATTTAAAATTAACTTAAATGACAAGAAGTATCTAATAGAGTAGCGAACCATTCCCTCAAAATGGCAAAATGGTGCATTTAAAAAGAATGTTATAAAGGAGAAGAATGAAGGAAGGAGGAGAAGCAAGGAGTACATATATTGTTAATATACTGAAATAATAAAAATATACTAAAGACCATTTTTTTAAATGAAAATGAAAAATTATTGTGTGTATCAAGGGATTCCAATTTTTGTTACTGTTCCATTCCCGTTGAAGGTTTGTTTCTGCTGTATTGGAGACTATGAGCTTTAGAGCATATATATACCAAACTGGCTTTTGTCCCAGTGCCAGTTACTTTCTGAAGATTTAATCATCCCTCATCTCTTCACAGTTACCACAAAAGTCTTCATCTTATGCATCATATAATTCTATCATAAGAGTTCTAAGATCTGTATGTTGACTCTACACATTATGACAGCAGTTTTGTCTTAGATTATAAAATGTTAAAACTTGAAGGTCTTTGACCCTATTGATAACTGGGTAATAGGTATACCACATTATTCTAAAATTGTGTTGGGTTTTTTTGTCAAGTAGAATACTATGTGGTAATACACTTTTGCAATGTTTCTTATGTAAACACAAACTTCAGCCTTATGCTTTGGTCCTTCCATAGGTTGTAAGTCTTCAGAGCCTAATTAGATTTTATAGTGGTCTTCTTTACTCTTGATTTCTATGACTAGCTATGTTATATGGCGTATAGAATACTTTTGAAACTAGCCCCTTGGAATTTCTTTTAGTTGTTTGAAGAAAGTATTCATGCTTTTCTAATAATATCTTAAACTCAAGAAACAGGAAACCTAACATATTTCTTTGTATTCTGTGAGTTGCCTAGCAAAATTTCAGGCAAAGTAGACATTTAATAGATGAACATTAATTGAATTGATTTGAATTCCAGTGAAAAGTTATCTCTAACTTCTCTCAACTGCTAAATATTTAGCCTCTACCTCTCTTAAGTCAATATGTATTACAGTGATTTATATCCATTACATTTCCTTACTTGGACTCTAAGTTCCCTGGAAAGAATTGTGCTGTATTCTCTTGTCTTCCACAATAGGACCCAGCATTGTCCCTTGAATATAATAGTCATTTAATTACTGTTGAGCAAAATAATAAACATATATATCAGGTCAGCTTCTTATAGCTTTATTTAATGATATACGTACAGTCATTAAAGTGTTCAACTGCTGTATAATAGCTCTGCTTTCTGTCCAGTAGTTGGAACCAAGACTTGCACCTTGAAGTCTCAGCTTACAGGCCCATTATAATAGTCAGCCTAGTAATAGTAAAAAGACATTTGTCTTTGAAGAGATGATCAGGGGAAAAAGTAGAGGAAGGAGTTCCTTATTATGGATAACTTGTGTCAAGAAGTGACCTCTTCTGGCTCCAATGCAATAATACTCAGAAGTAGGGAGGTGCAGGCTGAAGCATTTGTTCACAGTGGAAATTAGGCACTTGCTCTGCATTCACTTTTCTGCTATTCTTTCCTTCTCTATAAATGTATAGGGTTATCATGAACAGGGTCTACAGATTATGCTCCATAGGCCAAATCGTTCCTGCTGCCTGTTTTATAAATAAAGTTGGTTCACAGCCATCCTCATTTATATATGCATTGTCCATGTGTGCTTTCACTGCAGCAGCAGAGTTGAGAATGTGCATTAGACATCAGATGGCCTAAAATCTTAAAAACTTCTCTCTGGTTCTACAGAAAACTTTAAACAGCTACTTGTCAAAAGAATCAAAGGTAATAATGTATGTCATTCTCTAGCACAGAGTCTACAACTTAGTAAATCTTTTAAAATTCAACATACATAATATGTATATGTGAGTATTATTATAAATTTAAAAAATAGTTACAACTACTTGTTGAGATATTCTAGAACAGTGACTACAGTATAGTTGCCAGGACTAGCAGTATCAGCATCAGCTGTGGTACTTATTAGAAATGGAAAGTTCTTAGTTTCTACTCAGACTTTCTCAATCAGAGACTTCCTTAACAAGCTCTCCCTCCATTTGTGTCTGAGGCAAACTCAAGTTTGAGAACAGCTGCCTTGGGTGCATAGTAGTGCACTCGTGAAACCTGGGCAGAGGTGTTTTGTTGTTGTTGTTGTTTTAAATATTAGATTTATAAAATCAAGATAAAACCATTTTTCATATTTTGCTTCTATTTTTAAATTATTATTGTGGGGGGCACCTGGGTGCTTCAGTCAGTTAAGCATCTGCCTTCTGCTCAAGTTGTGTTTCAGGAGTCCTGGGATCAAGCCCGCATCAGGCTCCCTGCTCATCGGGGAGCCTGTTTCTCCTTCTGCTCCTTCCCTCTTGTGTTCTCTCTCTCAAAAAAAATAATCTTTAAAAAATTATCATTGTGTATAAAAATGTATATATGTATATAAATGCTATAAACAGATCCAGATTGAAGTATAACAGTATATTATATTTACAATTCTAAAGATTTTTTTTATTTGACAGAGAGAGAGATAGGGAGAGAGAGAACACAACAGGAGGAGTGGGAGAAGGAGAAGCAGGCTTCCCGCCAGGTAGGGAGCCCAATGGGAGGCTCAATCCCAGGACCCTGGGACCATGACCTGAGCTGAAGGCAGACGCTTAACAACTGAGCCACCCAGGTGCCCCTACTTACAATTCTAAATGGTGATATAATCTAAATCTAGTATTATTTTCTAATTTGGTGTTTAGTCACTTGAAACCCAGTGATGTAATTCTTGTGAGTGTCTTTTGCACTGTTATAGCAACTGGTTCCCAAGACTGGATAAATTATAGCTCTAAGCTGCAAAGAAATATTTATATTTGCACTTAAAAATCTCTCAGTTGTATTGAAGTAGTAATGTGTACACATTTGAAAAAAGTGGCTAGTTCAATAATGCAGTACTCGAATTTCAGAGACCTTGGTATTAAGCAAGGCGATTTTTTTTTAAGATTTTTTATTTTACTTATTTGACAGAGAGAAAGAGAGATCACAAGTAGGCAGAGAGGCAGGCAGAGAGAGAGAGGAGGGGTGAAGCAGGCTCCCTGTTGAGCAGAGAGCCCAATGTGGGGCTCTATCCAAGGACTCTGAGATCATGACCTGAGCCAAAGGCAGAGGCTTATCCCACTGAGCCACCCAGGTGCCCCTAAGCAAGGCAATTTTAATGGGAAGGTAACTCAGTCTATGTAAGTGAAAGCTTTTTCCACAAAGTAAGTTACTCAAGTTATACAATCTAATTTAACAGTTTACCCAGCAATGTTCAGCTATCCATCCTACCTTAGCAACTTCTCAATGAAGACCTTCTGTATGGTTTCTGAACAATTTATTTCATAATATTCACAAACATACATTAAAAATATTGTCAAAAAAGATCTGACGAGCCTGTTTTAATGAACTGAAAACAATGTTGGTGTGTAAGGCACTGTATCCCCTTAGACCCATTTAAAAAACCTTAATGATAGGGCATCTGGGTGGCTCTTTCCGTTAAACATCTGTCTTTGGCTCAGGTCATGATCTCAGGGTCCTGGGATTGAGTCCCACATTGGGGCTCTCTGCTCAGCGGGGGGTCTGCTTCTCCCTCTCACTTTCTCTTTGTGCTCTCTCTGTCTCTCTCAAATAAATAAATAAATAATTTTAAAAAAGAAAATGACTTAATGATAATACATTCCTTTAAAAAAGGAAAAGAAAAAATGAAACAAGATGGGATCGGGAGGGAGACAAACCAAAAGAGACTCTTAATGTCATAAAACAAACTGAGGGGGGTGGGGGGAGAGAGGGGTTGGGAGAGGGTGATGGGGTTACATTATATGTTTAAATAAAAAAAGCTTAAAAAAATAAATTTAAAAGTTAAATAAAAAAAAAAGTAAATGACCTTGTTATACTGCTAAGCATTTTTCCTTCCACAAATAACAACAACAAAAAATTCAGTCAGATCTATGTCCAATAAATCACAAACTCTAAACTAGTATGGAATGACTTTTTGAGGTTTCACTGTGTATTGATTCCATCTATTTATAAGTTTGTAAAGAAGATTCACGATGTTTCTTGCAGGCTCTGGAAGCCCAAATGTGCAGCGAACATTCTAATTACTTGTAGTGTTCTATAACAGGCTAGTCTTATAAACAATAACTTCAAGAAACACAACTGTATCACACCAAATGAAAATAAATATGGCAAGAGGTGGGCTCTTCTGAAAGTAAAAATTACTGTCCCCCAACCCCCAGAGTATTTGTTGCAAAAGAGAAGAAAGCATTGTTCTGAAGGTAGGATGGCTCTTCCAGGCTGTTAAAATCACACTAACAATGTTTGACTATTTGGTCAGTAGCACTATTAACTCTGAAGGCTTCATTTCACACACCACTTGTATTTACTTGACCTACATTCCTGAGTTATTGGCATAATAAAGAATGATATTTTACAAGGACATTTTTAGGCGAATACTAAGCTTCTTAGTAAGAAGATACAATGAATAGAATTAAGCAAGGTGACAAAAGGGAATACATAATGGAATGGGAAGGTTTACAGTTATCCGCAGACACACCCACAGCAAAAAGACTAATTTTAGAGCCATAGCAGTAACAGAAAACCTGAAAATTCCTTTAGAAAATGGATAATATATTGGATTACTTTACTAGTTTTTATAACAGTCATTTAATGAGCATTCATGATGTACCAAAGACTGTACTAAGAACTTTAAATATAGTCACCTTTTTGATCTTTACAAGTCATATTTTATCCATAATGTAAAAATAGTGAAACTGAGGTTCATAAGGATTAATCACCTCTTCCAGTAACTCAGCTAGATTCAGATGAGCAAGCAGTGAGAAAAGCAAGGTAAATGGCTCGAATTATACATGATGTCACTGATGCTCGGAGACTTTGTAGCTTTTCTAAGACTCTCCATCCAATGCATTTCCTTTTTACCATAAGTGGAGTTGACATAAAAAGGATGTTTAGCTGACCAACCAATCATCCCTCATGATAAGGATCAAATATCACTTATCTTTTCTTTACACAATCTTGGTTGTTGAGCTCAGGGTTTCAAAATAGCAACAAAAGGACTAGTTGAGACGAAACTATGGAATGAATGTTGTGTGTGTGCGTACATAAGCAAGTTATAAACACAGCGTATACATTGATGAGGCCCAGTTGTTACCTCGATCTTCTTTGTTCTTTGTAAGGATCCTGGGATTTTTTTTGCTAAGAAATGTATGCCCATGAACCAGCAGTATGGGCACCATCTGAAAGCCAGCTGGAGATGCAGAATCTCTCCTAGACGTAGTGAATCAGAATTACCATTTTGAACAAGATCCCCAGGTTATTCCCATGGACATCAACATTTGAGAAACACTGAACATACTGTGTTCATGTTCTATAGATGTCTGGATCTGACTGGCACTTTCTTATGTCTGACCAAATACACTAATAGCTCCTAATTTCTTTCTCTGTTGGCAACAGGTGTCCAGTCTTTAAAATTCTGACCTTTCTGCATCAATCATCCTGACATATATTGACTGTTTGTCTTTGCAAGTCCTTGTCCTTTTCTGAGTTAAACCCTTGGCGAATAACTCTTCCAGTAGTCAATAGACCCTCCATAGCTTCTTATTTTGTCTCCACTATTGAATTTGCCCAACTCTTGAGTTAAATACCATTTAGTTAAATACTGGTTTACCCTAGGAAACATAGATTTAAAACCTATGATTTGATGACCATTTTATGTGTGTTAAATGTGAGTACTATTTTTATTTCTCATAGCCAAGAAGGTTGCTCAAAGACTGAAGACAAATGTTTAATATGAGCATTTGACATTTATTAATTTATTCATCCATCTGTGCATTCAACAAGCAATCAGTACTTACAAAGGCCTAGAGAGGAGAAGATAGGGGCATCCGAGTGGCTCAGTTGGTTAAGTGTCTGCCTTCGGCACAGGTCATGATCCCAGGGTCTGGGATCCAGCCCCATCCTGGGCTCCCTGCTCGGTGAGGAGCCTGCTTCTCCCTCTCCTTCTGTCTCTCCCCTGTTTGTGTCCTCTTGCATGCAATCTCTCTCTGTCTCTCAAATAAATAATTTTTTTTAAAGGAAA